>JAPDOI010000455.1:402500-531561 GCA_029168955.1 Aplectana chamaeleonis
GAGCACCCTGTAGGGGTTTCACCACTCACTGCAATGTAAGCATTTGTGCTCCAAATCCTACCCTTAGCCTCCGATTGAAGCCGATTTCCCCAACCCCTTCCCCTCATCCCGCTATTTTCTGAGTTCGCCTGTGGGAACAGCTTTCAGATATTCAGTGCATAGAGATGGAGTTTAATATGTTTCATACAGTCAGCCGAAAGACTTGGAGCTCCCTGTTTCCATCAATGAACTCAACCCATTCACCCATCTCCTTGGTGATGCAACCCTGAGCATTTACCAACGTATGGAGGATTCAGCCAAAACAATCGCTGGATTGACTGCTGCATTTCGCCGTAAATGAAAATAATGTCTTCTTCACAGGGTCTACAGGAAGTGCGTCACACCGGGAGAACTCCAGAACCTTACTTTTTGAGTTCTCTTTCGAGCTATCATACCCACTGAGAACTTTCACAGTGAGAAGCAAGAATAAGCGTTCCTGAACATTTCTTCCTCTAGATCGATCAAAGATGCCGGGTTTTCAGTTTTCTCTGCCACTTTGGAGGAATTTTTCTGCTCAGGGAAAGTAAATACATTTGAAAATTGCTCAAATCACAAATAACTCAGTTTAGTACACGTAGCAGCAACCAGACCGTCGAAAACGATTCTGGACCACTGTGCGTCATCGACGATCAAGGGCGTTAGACAGAAATAAACCATATGCGTTTGTCACAGTCCACACCGCAACAAGGCAGGCGCTAGACAAGCGGCAAAACTTTTTTCGCACGTGAGATGCGGGAGGCTCATAAGGCAACTGCGAAAACTCAGAGACGCCGTCATGGTGGTTTGGGCAGAGAAGCCATGGAGGGGGTCCGAGCTTGGGTGATCGCGCTTTCCTTTGTATTGCGTTCTGCATTTCAAAATTTTTTGGATAGCGTTATAAGTTGTCTGATAGGAAATTCTGTGCTCTCCGAAATAATGAGACTTGATTATTAAATCAGATTCCTCTTTATTAGTGTCCGATTCAGTCAAGTGAAGTTAAACTTTCATCCTCCTTCTTATTGATCCGGAAACCGATGGGCCAATAACTTGTCGGCGAAATTCGCGAAATTCATAGCGAAATTTCGGATTGAACAACAGCACGAGAACTTACATATTCCCCAACTCAATATGTATTCAAGCGATTTCCCATAGAGGAAACCTGCAAAAGGACCTCACGGTTGATGAAATCCAATAATACGACCCTTAGCTTCTTCGTGGCTGCTTTTAACAATTTTTCCTTCTCTTCCCCAACATGATACTGATGGGGAAACTCACAAATGTACGTGGCGAGCACGAGTAGCATGTATAGAGGCACTATTCGCTTGAATCTACGTAGATAGAAAGTGCGGATGGAGTGCAGCGAAAGCTGTTTTTCGCATAGAATTTTAGTCATGAGATATCCGGATAGTACGAAAAACCTGAAAAAAAAAAGAAAAAAACTGAACTTCAAAGAGAAACAAAAATCTAATGAAACGTTACAAAATTAAAGGCAGGGTTCTCGATAAAATCGGTTGTTGCGCTACCCTCATGAAAACGTAGATCTGACTATCACAGAAGTGAAAATAGGTAGAAAATTGGAGAAAAAACGCTCAGGAACAAGCTATTGCTTGGATTTTCTGAGCATATCTGGAGACTACTGACTACTTTAACAGCAAAATAAAAGGCGGATAAGCGAGCATTAAGGAAAATCTCGTTAATTAGGAGACCGGCCGACACCGTGAATTAGCCATTATACCTTGTTTTTGAGCGTTTTCAAGGAGTTTCCCGAGTTTCTCCACTTATTTTTACTTTTGTGATGACCAAATCTACATTCTTATGAAGAGAGTTTAAAAGTCGTTTTTATTGTGAACCCTGCCTTTAAAAAGCAATAGATGCATATTAGTTGGTTAAAGTCTGATTATGATGGCTCGCGAGTCGCGACGCGTGCCGAGCGCGTGCTGTACAGTTTCGAGTATATTGGAAAGACTTCCAAATTTATTGGCGATTCGGGTGATAATCTGTATGACGAGACTGCACTCACATGTCGACCCCAATGAAGCCGATTCGGAAAACATTCGGCCTGAGATGCATCATAAGAACATATAAGATCGCAACCCCTCGGATTCCTTGAAGATCCACTCGCTTCGAATGCCTATAATACGTGACGAATAAACTATCGTACTCGGAGCCAAATCCCGGTTTCCAATTGCAAACTACGGCTGTTGCATCATGCGACACGTGATAATCGTGCTGGAAGAAAGGTGAATCGTGCGGGGACCAAATGGTCCCAGCGATCACGTATCGCATGATGAAACAGCCGTAGTCTGCAAATGCGGACCGGAATTTGGCCCCGAGAACGACAGTATATGTCCTCTGTTTCGGAGTGAAATTTATTCCCCTCCATATTTTCCGTCTCCTCCTCCCCACACACTCTCTCTGTCTCTACCCTCGCTTCGCAAGAGCCCGCGAAGGAACAGAGAAAATTTGGCTCCAAAACAGAGGATAGATACCCTCCACATCTAGACGAGATTTACTTAGGTTCATCGAGGGCGCCACCGTTCGTCTGCCTTTCCCTTAGTCTACTGTATATAAAGGGCCAGTTGATTGCGAAACTTCTATAACCCTCAACGCCAAGATCATGAGTATCACCCTAGTTTCGCACAAAGTTGAGTTTGAAGCAAGTTATTCATGAAAGACGATAGAGACGCGGAAGCCCGACCTCGCGCGTTTTCTGGCCAAATCCTACGAGCGGTAGTGTAATGTTTTCGAACCGCAAGAGAAGCGGGAAACGGGTGACTCTGAGAGTTTTGACTGAGAAACAGCCCCGAAATAGACCACCAGGCTCCGCAGCGGCTCCTGCTGGGCTTTTTCCCGACTATTTCGCTGCCATTTCTCGGCTGTTCACGAAACAGACAAGAAGTAGCCGAGATGTAACCGAGAAATAACGAGAAGTAACCAAAAGTAACCAAGACGCAACCGTCGCCGGCTCTTCGAGACACCATCCAGAGCCGCCAGCGGTTGAGCGGGCCTCCAGGGTCGGCATGCATGAATGCAGCGAAGGAGGTCAGGGAGCCGCTCCGTGTGCTATGCGCGCAGCGTCGAGCCACGGGACGGCCCCGAAGTTCATGGCGTGTATTGGTGTGCCGCTGACGTAAATGCACTACACACAGCAAAGCCTACGCGCGCACTTTTTGTCATCACAAGTTCGATCCGGAGGATTCGTGAGAATAATGAAAAACAAGCATACGAAGATGAGAAGCGAAAGGGTCCCCTACATCGTCGGAATGATAAAATCGACTGTGATGATACAATTGCGCGCGTAGGCTTTGCTGTGGGTAGTGCATTTACGTTCGCGGCACATCATTACACGCCATGGACTTCGGGCCGTCCCGTGGCTCGACGCATAGCACGCGGAGCGGCTCCCTGACCTCCTTCGCTGCGTTCATGCATGCCGCCCCAGAGGCCGAACGATGTCCAAGTACCTCAGACTTGGATAATTGAACCGATGGAGTTGTTGACATCTGAATCATGACTATTTCGGCTATTTCGCGGCAAGCTTTATTTGAGGGCTATTTCGGGGCTATTACGCGGTAAGCAGGCATTTCTCGGCCAAAACTCTCAGAGGATGAGCGACGCGCGTGATTGGACGGAACACGGAGTTTCTCAACCTCTCCTGCGGTTGGAAAACATTACGACCACCCACGTGCGAAGATGCGTATCAATTGAGCTGGGAGACGTGGCACGGCCTACGACACCCTATAGGATATTCTGTTGCCATCGTTTCGCGTTCTTCCTATGCATTCCTTCCTGGACCCAGGACGGCCTACGGGAAAAATAAATTTTCGACTCCATCAAACTTGCCCCACATATCTGGCGAGCAAATCCAATGGGTGCAACCACAATTTGTCGAATAATAATGTTAGCATTCACTCCGTGCGAGTGTGCGCGATTAAGCAAAATTGATGATAGTTGAGGGCGCACGATTTGCTAGCCGCATACATGCGTTACATTACGCTTGCTCCCGCGCGTTCACGCCCGCTGACTGACTGAATCGACCTTCCCGAATAGTCGAGTTATTTGAATATTCGATTATTCGTTTATTCGACCAAATATTCTTTGCCCAAATATTCGTTGACATACTCTAATAATTACCACGGCTGTCATGAACCATGGTAAATGAGCAGTCAGCGATTCGACTTGAATAATCGAGCACCAGATCAAACGTTATCAATCGCTCAAATACTGTACTCCTGGATAGTGTTCAGTGCTTCAAACTTCGTTGTCGACATGGTAGGGACCGCGCCGGCTCATTTTTACTGTTACCTCGACCATGTTTGTTAGCGTGTTTGCTGCCTTTAAAGGCAGTGTTCATGATGATGTTCGTCCCCGAGTTTCTCACCAAAAACAATGCGTTGACCTCCAAGTGTCACCAAAAATACGAAGGAACGGTGAGAAACGCATTAAAACGTAGTATTTCAGTGACATTATTCTATAACATGGACTAGCTGTCCGGTTGGATGAACATGTTCATGGTGGTTGTCACCGGTGGAAAATTGGGTCAATCGAAAATAGAACAATATTTTATGCAAACAGGATTATTTGGGGCCCTAAGGAAAGAATGGAACAATAGAGAGTAGAGAGTAGAGGATGGGTTCACAAAAGATTTGATTGTCACAAGAAACACTTCCTGTGATAGTTAAAAACACAGTCCAACCTCAGAATCGATTTTTTGTTTTACAGCCTATCTTGGAAACGGTACCATGCCGATCCCAACGATGTCTCTGAAATCGTAGGCGACCTTCTGGGAACGGAGTTATGGCTACTCGAAATTCAGCAAGGGAAGCATAGTGGACGAGTTGTCCGAGGCTTGTAAGTTTTTTGCAGCCGACGTATACGAGCCGAACTGAACAAAGAGAGAGGTTGAGAATGTAGCGAAGAACGGGGAAAACGATCTGAAACCATCGCTCATCTCGCGACTGTTGAGCTCGAAAGATCGTAAAAGGGGCGTGCCAAAGTGGCTTCCGGAGATGGGCGCCCCAGGGTGGCTTCCTCCTATATCTCGCTTATTCGGAGAAGTTGAGGGCTCGCACTTGGCAGGTGCTATAAAGGTTGGGTCTACTTCACAATTATGCGGAAATATCAAAATTCGTCCCTGAGCTTGGACTGTGCCTTTAAAGGCAGTGTCCACGATAAAAATCGTTCTCGAGTTTCCACCAGAAAACGAAGGTTTGGAGTCCGACTGTTCCATGAGTGAAGAAAGAATCATGGAAAACGCTGCGAAACATAAAAATCAGCTCTTCTTCTTGAAAGCCAAATTTCATTGGTGGATGAGTTGCGCGGGCGTGGGCCTGAAGTAGACAGCGTCGTAGACAGCGAATCCTTAAACTCAGCCGCGCTCGCGCTCCAATGCTAATATAGAAGCGGACCAAACTGTTCCACGGAAAACTCGACCGCGAGCGGAAGGGCTAGCGCGAGCGGACTTCGGAGCCGTATGAAGCTCTTTTGGGCTCGTTTTCGTTCGTTCTTTCGACCCCAGTGCTCCAATAAGACCCTGAACTTTCGATTTCCGGCCAAAAAACAAGAAAAAAATTTATCGTGGGCACTGCCTTTAAAGGCACAGTACACCCTTAGCCATGAATTTGGTGATTTTCATTTGATTGTGTAGCAGACCCCTCCTGTATAACACCTGCCAAATGCCAGATCTCATTTCCTCCAAATAAGCGAGATATAAGCCTTCGCCCACCACCACGGGCTACACCCCCTACCAGATTTTCGAACTCGATAGCGGCTCGATGAATGGAAGATCTTAACCAGTCGTCTTCAGTCCATTGCCGAACTGTCTCCTTATCCTGGCTCGCTCTCGTGCAACGATTGCAAATGAATGAAATACAGGCCTGAGACCACTCGTCCACCAATTTTCCACAGACAAAATATAGGCATCTTTGAGGAGCCATAACTCTGTTCAAAGGGGGTCTTGGACGATTTACGAGATACCACTGTGATCAGCGTGTGACTCTTTCCAAGATAAGCATGAAATCTAAAGACGAATTCCTTGGGTGTCCTGTGCCTTTAAGAGGCGGGTGATACTTAAGGATTTCGTGTACTTCTAGTGCGTTTTTCTCAATTCTACGTAATTTTAGTTCTACCAAAGGGCAACTTAATCAATATAGCGAATAATCTCAAAATTGAAGATTATCGTGAATGTTGCCTTTAATTAATGGAGACCCGCTCTTCCATAGCTGCAGCGCTGGAGTACCCATAGTCTACGCACACTCTTTGGAATAGTTCACAGTCGAAGATCGCGCAGGTGCACCACACGCACGACACGCTGGGCTTAGGAGTATTCATTGGCCCTCAGAAACCGATCATATTCGGAAATCCGCGTCATTTAACACATTGCGTAGCTTTAGAGGGCTCACCAACAGTCAACTTATCATACATAATAATAAACGGCTAAGAGTTGACCGTTGACCGTTGACCGGAGAATGAATGGGATCCAGTTCGGAGTGCGCTGGGAAAATGTGTTGGACCCAACTGGGAGTGCGCTGCGCTGTGGAGAGAGTGTTGGACCCAATTGAGAGTGCGCCGAGCACCGGGGAAAAAGTGTCAGACCCAACCGGGAGTGCGCCGAGCGCCGAGGAAAGTGTGTTGGACCCAACTAGGAGTGCGCCAAAGTAAAAGCGCGGGAACCAATAGAGGGTGCGGCCAGCGCTGGAGAAAGTGTAGGGGGTTCAGTTGGGAGTGCGCTGAGCGCTAAGGAAAGTGTGTGTGACGAGCATAGCACTGCGCCAAGCGCCGTTGAAATCGCCACATTTGGAAAGGAGGTGATAGGAGATGACCGCGGTCCTTCAAGTATCGTATTTCAGGAAAAAGCTCCTAAAACTACCCGAAGGCATGTGTTTAAATTGAGAGCTCGCAGTTACGGTGGAATTTTAGAGGCGTGAGGGAGAAGGGCTGAAGAAAACCGAGTGACTGTTCAAGAGGTCTCCAAACGTAAACAGGTTTTGTTGTAGAATTTTTTCACGTCATTATCTTTCATCCAAAGTCCGGTCAAATTATGAACGCACCGCGAGGCACGCCTAAAAGTACGCCGCGAAGCGGCGTGGGTGTGCACCTTGTGGGTAAATACAACTAAAAAGCGAGATGGAAGCGTTAGCATATCGAACTGCACAAAATACAGGAGAAATTCACCCTAAACCCATAGATTTACCGTTGTTGAATTCGGCCCCTTGTCATTGTACCAATTTCGCAACAAATTGCGGTTTACGGGTTTCTTTCTGTTTTCTGTCAAATTTACCCTATTTTCACCGAAAACAGTAAAAAATTGCCAAAAATGATAGAAAACAGCAAATTTCACACACCCGTGATTCACAAATGATTGCTTAACTAGTAGAATGTTGACTGGCTCAACATGTTGAAGCGGCGTCTTTTCCCTTCAAAGTTCGCTATCTGTCGTTTCGCTGAATTTTAAACATCATACCTTTTGTGCTCTTACCATCTCAGTCTTTGCGCTTACGGAATGTATTTTGTAAGGAGAGCTGTTTTTCTTGAAATTAGATGTAACGTTTGACTGATTGATTGTAGTGTTAAGCATATGGAAAGCAAGCTTCTTCGAAAATGCGAGTCTGGTCCCGGCTTTCTAAAGTGTCAATTTCGACACCAGCGAAAAAAGAGTGCAAAGGGAAACTTGATCAAGATGAGTTGAAAGCTTTACTAGACCAGGATTCTTACCAAACCCAAACGGAGCTCGCTGGACTTTGATGATCGGCTCCAGAATCGAATTGAACCGTCTGATTATATAATGACTGTTCAGTGAAATCTCAACACTTAGAGTGTATTTGTTTCCTTATTTATAATATAATACTATGTAGACTTACTGCGTGTTTGCTGCATGTCGAATTTCGGTCATTAATCTTGAACCCAGGAGGAGCCACTAACGGAACTGGAAATAAGACAAAGATATGATCGCTCCCAATCAAGCTCGCCGATGGAGAGAGCAGAGAGGTAAAGTGCGTCCGAATGAGAATGGCGGCCCGTGCGGCCGGCGTGCTTGGCAGGCGGCCGTCGCATTTGCCGCTCTCAGACGAGTATTGGATTCGAACGGCGGCCATCCCTCCTCCCCCCTGCTGCAGAGCTGATTGATCGGCGCAGTGTCTGCTGCCAGCCGGTGCCGGCCCCGCTCGTAGTCGATGGCTGTGGGGGGACGTTTCGCATGCTCGTCCGAGAGCGGCGAACGCGACGGCCGACTGCTAAGCGCGCTGGCCGCATGGGCCGCCATTCTCATTCGGACACACTTTAGGAACCTTCCCTTGGCGTCTCGGCGCTTTCATTGTTAGGCGCTATGCATTCTCCTCAACGCCAGCGCGGATCCGCTATAGCGGCGACGGCCGTAGCGACTTTTTTATCCTTTTCATTATTATTCCATCACCAATTTCATTCCGTTTCGTAGTAATTATTTCCATTAATATCCTCTGCTATCGTGATGGTGAACGCGTGTACAGAATCTGTTTGCTTGGAAAAAATAGGGCCCTGATTTTCCGCTCCTCCAAGGCGTCGCCGCTGGGGTGTTCATTGTCTCCGCAAGCGCGTAACGGAAGTATTCATACTCTAGCGCCACGCCCGCGAGTGCCGCGCAGGCGTTGAGGAGTATGAATAGAACCTTAGATGGCTGTGCGCGGCCAAGACGCAGAGAGAATGTTCTCGTCTCTGTGGGCTCTCCATCGGCGGAGTCGATTGAAAAAGACAAGAGACACTATTGTGGTGATCAAACTTCCAACATTTTGATAAATATAATTTGAAACCTGCAGATATGTGTAAAACAATGCTTCTACAATTACACTAAATGCAGTGAAATAGAGACTCTTCACACACAGAGGAGAAGTTGTCCCGTTATTGCAGTTCGACACGCTGTGAGGATATAGACCTCTTTCAGATCGTGCCTAATTAATTGGCCGTTACACAACCCTGCTTTCGTCTTTTTGTTTATTTTGGTAAGTTGATTGTGATAATTAGGTCTCGGGCTATATAAGGGCACGATAGTGCCAGTAGGGATCATCTGTGAACTACGCTACACTCGTCTCTTCAGCATCAGCCGACCAGCGTCTCCACTGAAAAATCCTCGAAGCCGAAGCCAACAGCTACTGCAAGAACATTTGAAATCTGTAGGATGTGAATAAGTCCACGCTGATGCCCTGGTATATTAAAGGATGTTGTTGCATTTGTATCATTGCTGGCAAGACAATAAACGTTGTACGACCCCACCTAGACCAAGTGCGCGACTACGCCACGCTACTCAAGTCAAGCGAAGTGGTCACGAGTGGAATAAGAGCATCAAAAGACGAGACAACTCCTCCCCCGGTGTGTGGAGAGCCCCTATCCCAAATGAAGCGCTGCAAATCCTAAGTCTAGAGAGATGGAGGAAAAATTGTGAAGTAAAGTGTGAGGCATCCGTGGAAATCCTCGAGTCTAGAAACATTGTGAAATTGCTCCGAGCGATGAGATTTCTTCATTTCGTAGCCAAGAATCTTGTCATACTGGCTGATGGAGTAGGGAGTGGTATTTGCCGAAAAGCTCAGCGACACTTCGTAGCTAGTTCTTAGGGCTGACAACATGCCACTGGGAGCTCGGTGAGGAATGACTCATTGGGATTGTTTCCCAGGCTCCATGGGACATGTGGACAACCAAAGGCGTTGGATGATTCAGGACCCAGCACGAACTTGGAACTACATCCAGCTGGTTGTCCTAGGTGGCTGGAAATCCAATGAAATCCAAGTTCATCATTATGGAACGAACTACTTGGGACTTTCTCGTCAGAAGACAGGTAAAGTTTACCAGGAAAGTGGACAAATAGCATCATCCTGAACCAATACCATAGAAATTATTATGAAAGTGGTACAATGTGACGGTCGTCCCGAGGCATTTTCATGTTTCTCAAATGCGGTTTTACTTACATATGCGTCGCGCGAAACACAAACTCAGGCGATTATCGGCCCCGAGCCGCCTCACAGTTCGGCTCGTTCTCCCAATCTGCGGGTAGGAATCTGTTGCTGTGCGGGCCACTGCTGGTGCTTTACGGGCCACCGCTGTTGCTGTCCGGGCTGGTCCAGTTCGCCCGAATAGCAACAGCAGTGGCCCGGAGATTGGGAGAACGAGCCGAACTGTCAGGCGGCTCCGATTTTTGTTCTGTGCGGCTCTGGGCCGAGAATCGCCTGAGAACATTTTTCTGTAACTAAAGGCAGAATGGGGAAGTTGCAGTCATACCGCGTGATCGATCAGTTTCGTCGTTGCAGAAAACACAGAAACTCTTTCTCATATTCAAAACCGCGATCCAACATATGATACGCCTAATTGGCAGGCGTTGCTATACTTATGCCTCGCAGTGTATTTGTCCTAGCTGGCTGGAAATCGGTCGAAATAGGGAAGTTTTCATGATAAAGAACCAAATCCTAGTTTTCGATATTTTTGAGTAGACAAGTCCATTAAGTAAATTATGATAGGGAAAGTTTCACCAAAACTCTCGAATAACGGAGGAAAAACTGTTTAAAGAGACCTCTAGAACACTTAATTACGCCTGCTCGGTGTGTTCCGGGTGGCTGCGGACTTTAAACATATCAGACGTCGGAACGGGTTTTGCGCTTGAAAGTTCTTAAGTGAGTGACTTTGTTTTCTATTTCTTGTACCAAAAACTCTTCGAAAGTAAAATGGTTCAATGCACGTGCTTGAATGTTAAAATCTTTTGTGATAACAAGTATTCGAGAATTCAATAACTGTTGCTTGAAAAAACGAACCGTGGGCAACTCCTACATACATGTTTTTGGCAGGGTGATTCAGAAGGTCGGCTGGTCTACGCTATTTTCCCCCACTACCAGGCCGCTTTTCAGCACTTTTCCGTCCTCACTCTTCTTAGAGGGACCTAAAGTCTTGCGTTTTTGCAAAAAACGGACAGCTTATTCATGACGAACAACGCCTTGAAGTGTTGTTATACTTACGCGTCGTGCGAAATACAAACTTTTCCTACAAGTAGATACAAAATGGATAATAGGGGTCATATCAAATGGTATGTCGTTTCTGTCGTCGCAATAAACGTGGAAACTCTCCCCAGTATCCAAAACCTCGATCCAACACATGATACGCCTATTTTGAAGGCGTTGTTTTGCTTATGCGTCGCACTGAGTTCGCCTTTTAGGCACCTAAAGGCACAGTCCAACCTCAGAATCGTCTTTCTGTTTTTTTGTCTGTTTTGGCTCCTACGGTGATTCCAATGATGTCTCTGAAATCGTGAAAGACCCCCTGGGAGCGGAGTTATGGCCCCTAAAAAATTGAGCTGCTGAAGCATGGTAGACGAGTGGTCTGAGGCTTGTTGCTTTTGTCATTTGCACCCGGTGTATGCGAGCCGACCTGAATAAATAGAGGCCGAGAAAGAAGGGAAGAACGGTCAACTATTGATCAGAAATCATCTTGCCACTGGTGAGCTCGAAAAATCGTAAAAGGGGTGTGCCAAAGTGGCTTCCAGGGGTGTGCGCCCCAGGAAAGGCATTCTACTATATCTCGCTTATTCGGAGGAGTCTTGGTAGGAGTTATATAGGGTGGGTTTATTTCACAATTATGTGGAAACCTCAGATTTCGTCCCTGAGCTTGGACTGTGCCTTTAAACATGCAGAGTCAAATACTCGATCCCGGGGTCCAAGATGGATAGCCCGAGGTACGTTTTTATTTCTAGTTGCAGCCATCGGAATAAGTGAATACAAAAAAGCCTCCGATTTCCACTAGGGATTCCTGCCCCAAGTTATTTTCAATTTTTCCAATGACGCAAACATTTTTTTCCTGAACAAGGTATCATCCGCGGGGGGAGCGAACGCAGCTCCACATGTGAGTAAGTCTTTTAGCACCGACGGTTCCTTCTCCGTATGGGAAAAGGCAAGCTACGCATTGATCATTCGGCTTGATCGCAGCTCCATGGTCACTGCTCTGAAACACTGCCGTCAGCCCCTTCCCGGTGAGAGCCTCCTTTCCTTCCTAATAAAAATGTCCATTTAGATTGTGAATCGAAGTTCGTAACCAGGTTTGGTCCCGATGAGCGGACTTCTATAAAATGTCTAGGCTCGCTTATAAAGTGCGCGTCACCACTACACAGCCATCACTATTTTCCCGAAAACGCACCATAGGGGCAGGCCTAATTTCTGTGCTGCGTAAATCGTGCAGCCATGCGAGCCTCAGTAAGACATGGCTCGGCTCTATGACCTCTGTTACTACTCAGACAATGGGGTGGACCGACCGCGGGCGAAAAATCGCGTTTCGTACCGACCGCGTGCCACTATCGTACTGACCGTGGGCAAAAAATCCGTTTCGTGCCGAACGCGCGCGTTTGCGTACTGACCGTGCAAACGAAATAGTTGCTACAACGTGCGGAAAACCTAGTCACGGACCCAAGTAATCAATTTCATTCTTTTAACCGGTTTTGAAACCGGTTGAAAGAATGAAATTGATTACTTGGGTCCGTGACTAGGGTTTCCGCACGTTGTAGCAACGCGAAACTCCCTAATTCGAATTTCGTTTAATACTTGTAAATATTTCACAGCTATCGATTTTTTCATGGACCTCACCCTGTGTAGCGCTGTTCGGCTTAAAGCTGCGTCCATGAAATTTCGGGTACGTTTTCACATACAGTCATATTCTTATTGTAGATTCCGTGCCTGAAACTGCACCTATGTGCCCTCAGGGCGCAAAAAATCTTTTCCTTCAGCCGATATTGTGGTGCGCGCGAAGCGCGCACCAGACGTTTTTGAAGTGGCCACGCGCGAAACCGCTTTTTCAAAATCTAAATTCAGAGTGAACCTAGAAATTAGCTCCAAATTGCATTGAAAAGAACGTAAAAAGTTGGTATTTCCTCCGAAAATGGTTTGGATTGGTTCGCTGGTTTTCGAGAAAATTAAAAAAAAAACCGCTCGATTTTCTTGTTAATCTCCTTTTTTTCAGTTGGCGTTCATCAACTTGTGGGTACACTTGACATTGAGCTAGGAAGCTCATTTTTGGACAGGAGGAAACGGACCTCATGCTTGTGTTCAGCGCCCAAAACTACCCCACTGAGAAACTTTGGGTGAAGGCACATTTTCCAAACTTTGCACAGGCAGATAGCGTTTTGTACTTGTGCGGATTTTCGATTGGGCGCTTATTTATACCCCTGAAAGCGTAAAAAAAATGTTGCAGAATTCACTCAAAATCCTTCCAGATGGGTTATTTGGGGCGCTGATCACGAATCTCGGGTTTAATTGACGATTTTCCGAGTTTTTCGACTTGATTCGTTTAAAGCTTCCCGTCGGGGGAAATTTTGATGGCAAATCGCGACGTTTGCCGATTTATGGAGTGCTACGATAGATATGGCTCAAATTGTTGCTCTGGGGGTTATTTGCAGTGCTGATCACGAATCTGCAATCCGTTTATCGATTTTTGATAGATTACGGTAGGTTACGGTTGGTATACGGTAGCTTGGTCAGTCTCGGATTTGGCTAAAAATTTCTCTGTGGCTGTTATTTTGACGCCGAACAAGAGGTTGAGGTCCATTTTTTCGATTTTCGACGTTTTAAGGTAGGTAAATCCAGTTAAAAAGCATTATGCCTACCGTAACTTACAGTAACCATTACTCTAGCGACAAACAGACCCCAGATTCGCGTTCAGCGCCCTGAATAACCCCCAGTTCGAATTGAGCCGAATCCGAATTTTTTTAACACCCTGAAAATTGGTTGATGGATACCAGGGGTGTGCGTAATTACGATTTACGATTTTACGATTTACGGTGTTTTTTGGACTCGTAATTACGGTTTACGATTTACGACATTTTGGACCGTAAATCGTAATTTTTCGTTAATGAAAACATATGCAATGGAAGTTGATAACAAGATATCTCTAATTGACATGCTCCGATCCCACTCTGCGTATACTAATATTTTTGGTAAGGAAATGGGACCAACCCAGGCGTGTGACTACAACACGATCCCATTATCATTCTTTGACGCGATTCTATCATTTCAAAGAGGGACAGGTGCTATGTGGGAAGGGGGGGGCACTGTTGTATCGCACATGGCCACGCCCATTTTTCCGAGCCGTAATGACTCTCCTGATTTTGGCAGGGAGGAAAACCCCGGGTAGGTGCTCAAATTTAGTGCGGCACAGTAAAATAGACGTGGCCAAGTCCATCGCGCCATAGTGGCCCCCCCCCTTCCCACATAGCACCGAGGGACACACGGTCGGAGTTGGAGGCGCTGGATAACTGATCCGCGTTGCGTGCCGCGCACGTCTCACCAGCTGCCGCCTACGACGAAATGCAGTCTGAAAGCACTCTTCACGAAGAACTTTGTTTCCGAGTTTTTCATGAAGATTAACTGTTCTGGTTCCTACAACTGGATTAGCGCCAAAACATCGAGCGAAGGCAGTCTGAGCTATCCAAAAATTACTTCAAATGCTGCTCTTAACCCACCTTTTGAGTAGATTACGTCTACTCTGAGTCGACAAAAAATCAACAAGAGGGGCGTCCTTTTTTACCCAAGAAGTCTGACTCTCAAAATCGTTGCCTCCAGTTAACTTCTCTTCGTCCGCATCAAGCGGACACTCAGAAAAGCGTAAGCGCTAGTGTAAATGCTCATCTTCGCCCTTTTTCTTTATCTCTCACAAATGCGAACGTTTGTTGGGGCGCCTTGGCTACATTCCTCCACTATGGGAGCTAAACTACACAAAGCGGCAACATTTAGAAACCATAAAGCTATGAATCTGCAAGGTATTTAGTATGGAGAAGTTGGCTTCCACTCTTCCATAAACCTGCAGCTATGCGTTATTTGCAATTTTATTCGAATATCGAATAGTTTCGAATGGATATCGGATCAGTACGGTGAAGGGCCAGGATCCTGCTCTCTCATTAATTATTGGAACACTTATAGTAGATTACAGCTAAGAATCAAGAAAAGTTCGGATACATGCTGGCATTGATGAGAAAATGGGAGTTTTTCAATTATTCGGTATTCGATTAGCACAACTATAGTATTTAGAAGATAAAGGAAAAAATAACTTGCGCTGGGCCACCGATACTGAGCTCTAGATAATACAGAGTTGCCACGGGTCGGACTGATACTATGCGATCTCTATTGAAGGTTGGCGCAAGTTCGGTTCCATATTTTTCGGCGTACGTGCACCGAGTTTGAGCCAACCTTCAGTAGGGAACTCGAAGTACATATCAGTGCAATCCTTACCGAATGTATAATCGGTGCTGCGATTCCGCCCGCAAAAGAGAGGAGTTCTTAAATTCAGCTGTAGGAAATCGCTCAGATACGGTAATTTTGGCTCGTTTTAACGCTTACAACGACGTTGGCGTTTCGGGAGAGGAATTAAGAGTATAATTGTGACCCTTTAGCCCAGCAGGTACTCGGACAGCCGAATCGGGCCGGCGGATTTATCAGGACCTGGGAAGTTTTGGAATGAGTGATAAGGGAAAGCAGAGAAATACGAGTAAGGCGGTCTCATTAAAGGCAGGGTTCGCGATAAAAACGACTTCCGAGCTCTCTTTATAAGAATGTAGATTTGGCTATCACAAAAGTGAAAATTAGTGAAAAAACCCGGAAATTCGCGGGAAAAACGCTCAGAAACAAAATATAATGGCTAATTACCGGTGTCGGCCGGACCCCTAATTAACGCAATTTTTATTAATGCCTGCTTATCTGCCACTTATTTTGCTGTTAAAGTAATCAGTAGTCTCCAGAAATGTTTAGAAATCAGTTTAGAAGCAAAATAAAAGTTAACAAAACAGGGTTTTACACAAACCTCGATATTTGGGGGCGGGAGGACACCGAGCCATCACTTGTTCCTGAGCGTTTTTCCTCCACTTTTTCACTCATTTTCGCTTTTGTGATGGCCAGATCTACAATTCCATGAGGATAGCTTTACAACCGAATTTAACGAGAACCCTGCCTTTAAAGGTATGGTATACCTTTACGAGACACGGTCGCTTCGCTCTGCACAACGACAGCGACCGCCTGTCGCGGAGCTTCCGCCTTCTAAACCTGCGCTACCGTGCGCTGAGCAGTGACCGGCTTCGGTTCACTCGCAGTATGTCAGCCCTCCGCGACATTTCGCTGCGGCTCACACGCAATAACTGCTCCTACGACAACCGCTGCCGTTGCTCCGATGCGGGTCTCGCCGCGATTTGTGCTTAATTTCATACCTGTCGCTCATGACAGCGACAAAGTGTACCATACCCCTCAAACATGGTTAGCTGTCAAATACAAAACGCAATCTAATATGTATGTGCTTAAAACGGGCAACGGTGGACAATAGGACGGTAGGTACATAGTTTCTCTTGTTCCACCATAGTAAAATATTTTCAGTGGTTATTGTTATTATTTGCTGTTTACGATTTACGATTTACGGTTTACGATTTACGATGGTTTTGTCGTAATTGCGATTTACGAAATTTGAAATTTTATTCACGCACACCCCTGATGGGTACCCTTACCTTTTCACGAAGCTTCGAAAACGCTAGTAACTTCGTTCAGAGGTGTCCGTTGCGAAATCCGGGGTGGTAGTAATCTTGTCTCTTAACACGAGTCAACCACGCGCTCTTGACCGTTGGTTGACCATGAATCAGCCACAGCTTAGCCGCGGACTAACCACCTCTGTAACTAGGATCAACTCGTTTTCAAATGTAAAGTATGCGTTACTTGAAGAAACGCAGCCTCTACACAGTAAGTCAGGTAAGAAGTGATGAATGCATCCGCATTCTCTTTTGAACCTTTAATTCATAACAGTTCGCTGGGGTTTTTGTAGACCACTGGAAACGGTTCGATTTCATCGATCACTATAATTGCAGGACAACATATGGAGAGTGGGGAATTGGAGGAAACAATGTAATTTTCTCAATTTCAAGTCAATAACTCGAAAAAAGAATGACAATTTGTACATTTTCTTGCAGCTGCTAATTTGTACTATATTATCTGTATAGGAAATGATTAAAAAACACCAAATAAGGCTAAACTGCATTTTCTCATTCAATCTTATGTTATAAACAACAAATTGGTAATGCATAAATCATGCTTACTTCGGTAGCCCTTGTTTCTACATAGAGCGAGAAAAATAAATTATAAAAGTGTGTGTTTTCGAGAAATCAAAGCTAGAAAAAGAGTTGTGTTAACCGCTCACAAAAAGACCTCCATGAGACTTTTGGCGCGACCGTTCTTCGTCTCTCCACTGCAGGTATCGTCGGCGTGGATCGTGAAGAGACTTTGCTTTCACTGTTGAAGGTTGGCGCAAACTCGGTGCCATACGCTATAACATAGGTGCACTGAATTTGCGTCAACCTTCAACAGTGAACGAGAAGTCTCTTCACGATCCATGCCGATGTTATATTTCTCACGGTCCGCCAAAGAATCTTCAGCCCGTGGTTCGATGTGTTCGCCGCAGAGGGAAATCGCATTCGAAAACCACTCAATGACTACGCAATTTTTCATTTCAAAACAGGAGCATCAGTTTCTAAGCCAAGTTTTTCGCCTTCCCCCTTTCCAATCTTAAAGGCAGTGTTCACGATGAAAATCGTTTTTCTGTTTTTCCGCCTATCTTGGAAACGGCCCCATGCTGATTCCAATGGTGTCTGAAATCATACAAGACCTTCTGTGAACGCAGGTATGGTCCCTCAAAGATTAAGCTATGGAAACATGGTGGGCGAGTTGTCCGAGGCTTGTAACTTCCGTCTTTTGCAGCCGATCTATGCGAGCTGACCTGAGTAAAGAGAGAAGCTGAGAGTGAAGGGAAGAACGGGGCTAATGATTGAAAATAATCGCTCATCTCACGATCTCGAGCATTCATTTGTTCACGTCGGTGTGCGTGTGATGCGCTTTTGGGCTTTTCAATGCGCTCGAAATTGCAACTTCGGGCTCTATTGGGACTCTTCCTGGCTCGTTTTCATGCGTTCTTTCGACGTAAACGTTACAGAGTGTCCCTCCACTACCCAATCCTAGTGGAATTTCGAAAAATTTTTTCATCGTGAACACTGCCTTTAAGGGTAAGCCCTTATTGTTCGTATTGCTTAAGAACAAACCTCTCTCATGCCATATTTGCTCCCAAAGGAGCTGGCGATCTGCTACCCAATGACCACGTTATAGCCAACTGCTTAGCGGCGGTCAACTCGCGGCAAACATGCAGATTACTACCACCCACGATGTCAGATCCGGAGACAGCGGAGCAGAATTGACCAAAAAACATTAATCTTCTAAATGGTGGGGACGGCCATGCGAGAATCCCTAGTAAGTACCTTGCTTGGGAAATTGTTCTCATCATGGAAAATCGAATATTTATGATCAATAATATCGATTTTTAACCCACATGAGTGCACGCATACGACAAAATCGCCTGTTAGATGTTTCATCTTTCCAAACTGGAAATCGTTGAGCAAAATTTATGTCAGAAAGGGAACCTTCGGGAAAAGTATGTGAAATTTCTGAAAATTTAGCATCCTGGCAAAAGTAACGATTTGGTAATGTCAAAAAAAATGTTTCAAAAACGTCATGAAATATCTTAAAAAATGATTTGGCTTAAAATAGCCTGAAGTAGTAAAAAAGCTAGGAAATGAAGTGAAATACCTAAAAATACGATTTGGCGGTCAATAATAAACTAACTAGCGATAAGTAAAGACAGAGGGATCAGATTTAACGAGCTTCACCGTTAAACTTATCAAAGCAAAATCAAGCGCGCAACGGAAACTTAAGCCATTTTCGAAACCTGTAATAAGGGAATCAGCACAGGTCGAGCTAGGTGAACGCGAGAAAACCTAAAGAGGCAGCAGCGACTGTTTATCCATACGTGTTCCATCTCATTGTTTTGCCAGTGGAAATGCTCTACGAGTTTCAACAAGTTTCAACTTGCCAACTTCCTGCGTATTCAGTGCTAAAAACAATGGGATAAACGGTCGCTGCTGCCTGTTTAGGAGGCCGCGGTGAACACAATGCTCCATTCCATATCGCGCTTGATTTTGCTTTGATAAGTTTAACGGAGAAGCTTGTAAAATCTGATCCCTCTGTCTTTACTTATCGCTAGTTAGTGGTGTACTATTGACCGCCAAATCGTACTTTAGTTATTTCACTTCATTTCATAGCTTTTTACTACTTCAGGCTATTTTACGCCAAATAATTTTTAAGATATTTCAAGACATTTTTGAAACAATTTTTGACATTACCAAATCGTTACTTTTGCCAGAAAGCTAGATTTTCAGAAATCCATCTGTGAAGCTCAGTAGACAGTCACCACGCTCCGACTTGCAAACATGAATCTCGTCAAGTGGTTGAATCAATGTTCACAGGAGGAAGAGTGTCATTAGCTGATGATCGCTCCATAGCTTCCAAATTGCCCCCACAGTGACGCAACGATGACGGACGTCTGCCACGAAGCGATCACAATCGGAGTGCTTTTCAATCATTCGCGATGAAAAGAAGCTGCCTTTCGCAATGCCGTAGCGAATAGGTGCGGTGAAAGCCGGACTTACAAGGGAAGTATACAAAGCATAGGTCCGATCTGCCAAAACGACTCGTATGGTTAGTATCTCTTTTGGCTCGATAGTAAGAATGAGCAGTATCCCGGCCTGAGCCGCAGGTTCAAAAAAGTTATGAGCATTTTTTAACCTCGCGAAAAGGCAGTTTTTTCACTTATTTTTTTCTTTTGTGATGAACAAATCTACTTTCTCATGAAGAGATCACGAAAATCGTTTTTATCGAGAATAATGCCTTAAAAGGCAGTGTCCACGATAATAACCACGTCTGATTTTTTGGTGGAGATCGGCAGCTGCGGGGCCTAGCGCAACCCTAACGTTGAAAAAACTAAGAAAAATGAGCTCGGAACGGTCCCCTATGGCCCAAAGTTGGACACTCGTCAGCTCGTCACACCCCAGATGCGCTTTCCACGCCCACCGACGTGAACAAACGAATGCTCGAGATTGTGAGGTGAGTGATGGTTTCCGATCAGTAGCCCCGCTCTTCCCTTCATTCTCAACTTCTCTCTTTACTCAGGTCAGCTCGCATACATCGGCTGCAAAAGACGGAAGCTACAAGCCTCGGACAACTCGTCCACAATGCTTGCCTAGCTCAATTTTTGAGGGGCCATAACTCCGTTCCCAGAAGGTCGTGTACGATTTTAAGAGACATCGTTGAAATCAGCATGGGACCGTTTTCAAGATAGGCTGAATAACAGAAAAACGATTCTTATCGTGAACACTGCCTTTAAATGCAGCGTTCACGATGATCATCATCGTTGACTTTCCCCAGTGAAATGATATGCGGGAAGGACCCTAGGCTCCCAGTGTCGAAAGAACGGTAGAAAGCCAGCCAGGAGCGGCAAAATAACGGCTGCAAATAAGCGTTTTGGTGCCCCAGATCCGCCCCCTCGGAAAGAACAAATGAAGACTCAGATTACTGGAATGGTCAAGACAAGGAAGTGCTGATAAGTGAGCTGATCGCTTCATTGCACTGATAGGTATCATCCTTCTAGCGGTCAACTCCTCCACGCTCAAGAATCAACGTAAACAAGGGAGGGCCTATTTTGGCTCAAAAACGCGTCTTTCATGTCCTTTTTAAGCATGCCTTGCTATATAGGGCACCAGACCTTTCGTAAACCGTGGAGATATCGGAAGTGAAATTTATGGTGAACACTGCCTTTAAAGGCAGTCGTCACGATGAAAAACGTTAACGAAAAAACTACAAAAATCAGCATAGATCAAAAACAGCTCAAAAACTATGAAGGTAGCGCGGTGAAAAACGGGCTAGAATTAGAGTTATTAAGACCCTAAATTTCCAGTTCGTGCACATGTGCACAGAAAGATCACAGTCTCATGCCAAGCAGTCGAAAATCATCGACACTCAGAGGAAGAAATAAATGCAAATTTACCAAATAAAACAGTTGAGCACTAAAAGCAAGCTTTTCAGTCAATGTTTTTGACTAGATGTGTACATAAATCCGAAGGGTCATTGACTGAAATTCAATTTCAAGCCAGCTGATGTTCTTGATATTAGAGATCATCGATGCCGATGATGTGGGGTGGACTCGTCCACCATCAAAAGACATGAAAGTTCAGGCTTCAAATTTGGCTCAGAACAGAGTTTTTTTCTCGATTTTTTCTTACAGGTTCTACTACTTCTACAACTCCGCCATTGCCGGTCCCAAGCCCGGATGAGAAAGGAGGAGGGTTGGCCCCCCGTACTACCGACGGGCTGGAAAACTTAGGTGGTAACCATGGAGAGTCTCTTAGGAAATAACGATGAAGCTACCGCATCCGGGGCAGCCGACGCGCCAGCACTAGGGAACCAGGGTGTTGGTGAGAAGAATGCTACTGGCCAAAATGCAAGACGACTGGTGACGCCGAAAAAAGAGTTGCGGATCGGAGCGTGGAACGTGAGAATGGGATATTGCGTTGGACAAAAAGAAGTAATTGCCAGGGAGCTGTCGAGGTCCAAAGTATTGATTGCTGCGCTTTCCGAGCTCAGAATGAGCGGTTGTGGAACGGTGACCATCCAGGTTCCAGGAAGTGACGAAAAGATGGTGCTGTATTACTCCGGTGATGAGCGGCATCATCAAGGCGTTGGATTCATGCTAAACAGGGACGCAGCTGGAAGCGTGATAACGTTTGAGCCGATTTCTGGCAGGATTGCTGTCCTAGTCTTGAGCGGAACGATAAAAACCCATTTTGTGTCTGTCTATGCGCCCACGGAGCCGAGTTCTGACATCGACAAAGACGCGTTCTACGCACAACTCCAAGACGTTCTGAATTCGATCCCGAGAACCGATGTTACCATTGTAGCGGGCGATTTCAACGCAAGAGTCGGAACTGTTAGAACCGGATGGGAAGGAGTGCTGGGAAGGTTCAGCGTCGGTGAAATGAACGATAACGGTTTACGTCTGCTTTCGTTTGCAGCGTTCAACGGGCTTACGATTGGAAACAGTCTATTTCAACATCCCCGGAAACATCAGTTAACATGGAGGAGTTTGACCGGACATGATATAGCCACCTTAGATTACGTGCTGGTGAACTCTCGTTTCAGGTCTTCACTCAAAGACGTGCGAGCCATGAGAGGACCTGACTGTGGATCGGACCACTATCTCTTGCGCGCTGTAATGAAGCTTCGTTTACGGCGACCCAGGCGTGTGGTGCCTCCTAGAAAGAAACTGGACTGGTCCCACTTGCTGACACCTGGAACAAGAGAAGCGTTTCAAGTCGCGCTGTCAAATCGCTTTGCAGTGCTTCAAGATGCATTGTCCGTAGACGAATATGAGGAGCAAACAGTTGATGTCGTTCTGCAATGTGCAGAGCCTCTCTGCCCGGTTATTCGCCGGCGAACACAGCCATGGATATCGGACGAGTCTCTCCGCCTCGTGGATGAGCGGAAACGAGTGAAGCTAACCAACTTCGCACGTTATCGGCAACTATGTCAAGAGCTTCGTCGTAAGTTGAAAGAGGAGAGAGAGTCGTACTGGAACAAGATGGCCGACGAACTGGAGGAGGCGGCTGGAAGAAATAACTATCGCACATTGTACGGCACACTGAACCGTCTCAGAAAGAAGACCAATCCGGCTAGCGATTGCATCAGGAATACGGACGGGTCCTCTGTGCGTTCTGTGGATGAGCGCCTGTTACGATGGAAGCAGTTCTTCAGCAAGCTTTACAGTCACGATGCACCACCAGGCCCGCTTGACGAACCGATACCAGTTGAAGTGTCACAGCAGGCGATGCCTGACTCTGAACCCACTCTGGACGAAGTGAGAGCCGCGATTCAGCGTCTCAAAAACCGAAAGGCGCCTGGTGTAGACAACGTTACTGCTGAAGCGATCAAGGCAGGTGGTGATGTGTTACAACGACGGTTACATCAGCTGATCCTCCTCGTATGGCAGTCAGAAAACGTCCCATCTACCTGGAAAAAGGCTATCGTTGTGCCCATTCACAAAAAGGGTGATGCCAGGGACTGTAAAAACTATCGCGGAATCAGTCTGTTATCAATCGTTGGTAAAGTCTTCACGAGGATAATCCAGTCCAGACTTCAACGCCATCGAGAGCATACCAGTCGCGAGGAACAGGCAGGATTTCGTCCTGGTAGAGGCTGCAGCGATCAAATATTCGCACTTCGTCAACTTTTGGAGGAAAGGATCCGCTGTGGATAGCGGTATGTTATTACCTTCATCGACTTCAAGTCGGCCTTTGACTGCGTGCACTGGCCTGCCTTGTGGAGAACATTGGAGTGCGAACACGTTCCGGAGAAAATTTTGAAGCTCCTGCAGGGAACATACAGCAGTTCAACTAGCTGCATTCGCGTCGGGGACAAGCTGTCCGAAGAATTTGCGGTCAATGCAGGAGTCCGGCAAGGAGATGTGATTTCGCCACTGCTATTCAACACTGTGGTCGACGCCATTATGAGAAAGGTTTTCAAAGATAGAAGAGGGGTCCAATATGGCGATAACGAGTTCCTCACAGACTTGATGTTTGCGGACGACAGCGCTGTGTTCACCGATACTGATATGGAAGCTACGAATTTGATGAAGGATATAGCAGATATCGCGGATTCGTACGGTCTGCGGATAAATAAGGACAAGACCAAAGTTATGACGTCAGACGGTTCACGTGCTTCTGTGTTCTTCGAAGGAGCTGAGCTCCAGCAAGTTGAGGAGTTCAAGTACTTAGGATCGGTGGTGCAACAGCGCAAGGTAGTGGCCACAACTGAGATACAGTGCAGGATCGGGCAGGCGTGTGCTGCTTTTGCTTCACTAGGCTGGTGTCTGTGGAAAAAGGGCAATGTGTCAATCAAGACCAAGATGCGGATCTTCCGATCTCTTATAATGCCGATTCTATTGTACGGCTCAGAGTCGTGGACCTTGCTCAAGTCGGATCTCAGCAAGCTAGAGGTCTTCCAAATGCGGTGTTTGCGGCGAATTCTCGGAACAACGTTAAGAGATCGCATACGCAACGACGTTATACGAGACAGCTGCGACCATCAACCGACAATCGAGGAACACATCCGAACAAAAAGGTTGCGCTGGTTTGGACACGTATGCAGAATGGAAGCCAGTCGACTACCGCACAGCTTGCAATGGAGAAAACGCCCAAAACCATGGAAGGTCGAGAGAACTGCCCCGAAGAAGACGTGGGTGAAGCAAGTCGAAGCTGATCTGAAATCTCAACGGTGCAGTGTCGTTAACGCTAAAATAATTGCGGCTAATCGTTCTGAATGGAAGCGTATCGTTCAGGCCACTGGAGCTCCTATGGCACCTACAGCAGTGTACTGGTTGAGAGGTCATCCCGCTCCGCCAGCCGCCAGCTAATGGGATGAGTGAGTGAGTGAGTGACTCTATACCCAGAAAAGGGTTTAGAGAGGAAAAGAAGACGAGCATACTTGAGCGCGACCTCTGCCTTTAAGTCAAATCTGGAACATTTTTCTAGAACGCTTCCAAAGCTCGCTACTCGGTAGAAATAAACGCCCAACCGAAAATCCGTACCTCGCTACTCGGTAGAAATAAACGCCTAACCGAAAACCCGTACAAGTCCAAAACGCTGTCAGTCTGGACAAAGTATGGAAAATGTGTCTTCACCCTAAATTTGCTCAGGGAGGTAGCCTTGGGCGCTGATCACATTTATGAGGTCCGTTTCCGGATTTTCCGAAGACTAAAGCTCTTTTTGGACGTAACAAAAAGCACAAAAAATGACCTTTTTAAGCTTGTAACTTCTTGGAACCTGCAGCTCGGGGCGGGATACTGCGCAGTATTACTATTGAGCCAAAAGAGATACTTGAGTATTCTTTTCTCGATAACGAAAGCGACTCGGAAGTTCAAACTCTGATGCTGTTCGATCATCATTGCTAGCTACAATACAGACACAAAAAAGTGGAAGCAATTACTCGTGGGACGCTAATCAAGCCAGCGTGTCCCACCGGTGGGACACGTTATACGGTGACGCAATATTTCACAAGGTCCAAACGTGCAGTCACCCAAAATTAGGCATGGTCGTGAATGGGTTAAATAAAATATTTTGCTTTTAATTTTTTTTTGTCTTAAAACCTTCACAAATATCACTGACCTGAATGAAAAAATGAAAAAATAAAGAAGTCGATTAATCATAATCAGCGAAAAATTATCATATATGAGGAAAAAGAAAGTGGGCGGGGCAAAAAAGCGGAATCAGCGCGGCCATGGTGGAGGGGGGGTCTCCACTTTTGGCATCGCTGAAGGGGGGATCGCAACCATGATCGCAGTTTTTCCAACGGGTTGCTTGACCCTGCTCCTGACCCACAAAGCCGTTTTCATGGGGCTCTAATATTATGCATGCGCAACGTTGTGGTCACAAGCTTTGTCAACTACCTTCACTTGATTAAAAAAAAGCGATTACGAATAACAACTCAAATATTTTTATCCGCATTGACGCTGCCTGAAAGGGTAAGGCCGGTCAGATTTTGGCTTTTCTAAAATTTGCACTAGATAGGTCGACCTGGAAGTTTTTTGGGCTATGAGCCTTTACAGAAAAATGGCCTGGAAGTAAAGGATAAAGGTATTCACAGCATGATCATCAGGCCGTCAAAATATAGATGTTTCCATGGGGTGGTCGTCTCGCCACCACGCGGCAGTGTCACCGCACTGGCGGCATTCATGGCCCTACTGAGAGACGATTTTCACCGCGCACGGTGAAGAATGCGCTGGCAATGACTGAGAACCTGGACGACGACTGGACTTCCGCAGATCTACGACACAATGAAGTGGCTGAAATAGCTCGAAAAAGACAGTTTTATCTGCGGTTTTTGCAGGTTTCGTGGAATAACCTGTGTCTGTGTTCCGATTTCGTCGAAAATCTCGAAGTTGGAAATCTGCCCGTCACCTGTCTTCGAAGGCAGTGCTCACATTGGAGAAGTTGCTCGTTTTTTTTTTTGCGGAAACGTTAGCTTTTAGATTTGCAATGAGGTCTTCCGGGATCACTAAAGCCAGAATTCTGAACCGTTATACCCGGTTATTGGGGCGAATCAGGGTATATTATTTCACATTTCTTAGGCCGGATTCGTAAACCTTTATACCCAGGGTTCAAGTTGATATGGATGTGACCTTGCTCATTCCCTAGAGAGTTACCCTGATGCTCAATTATATCCGGGGAACAACTGTAAAAGAATCCGACTTCTTGAGAAAGTACCCTGAAGCTTCCGACACCCGGGTTGAATTTGCTGAAGAATCAGACCTCGGGTACGCTCAACCCCACCCGACGAATAACCAAGGTCAACATGCTGCGTACTCTGCCAATTCAAAACTTGATGTTTTCTTTGAAAATCTAGAAAATCTCGGTGGGCGACTAAGCAAAGAGCCTGGCTATCCAGATCATAGCGGTTGGCCAGCGCACACCAGGTGGTAGCCGGTGGCGATGATACATTTGGAACACAGTGGAACATTTGTAGTCGACTAGGGATGCGCATCAGGGATGTGCGGCAATTGCCATTTGCCGTTTGTCGTTTGCCGGCCATTTTTGGGACTTTTTTGCCGTTTGTCGTTTGCCGGAATTTTTGTTATTTTTCCGGCAAAACACATTTTAAGGAAACACCGCCTATGCTCGCGGCTATGTGGGCACTACGGGTAATCCGATTATTCGTTGTTCGCTCAACCGTTATCCGAGGTTTTGAGTTATCTGGGGTGGCGGTAAATCTGTTTAAAAACGCGAGTTAACTCGCAGTAAGTTCGCGGTAGACTGCAGCTGAACGCGAGCTTTTTATTTGAAGATTTTTAGGAAAGGGATCGGACATTGCTGAAACTACGCACTTGCATGCCACGTTATGAGACACTAGATACGCATAGTGTAAAACACTTCCAAAAAAACATTTTCTCAGTCAGCTCGCGTTATGTTGCAGTTTTGCGCTAACTTAACGCGAGATTACCACACAGTTGTATTATGACTCATTTCATATGAATTACTCGCAGTCGGTTCTATCTTTGTCAAAGCGCGGCTACCGATCGCGGAGCCGCAGTGGCCCCACCGCGGAGCCGGAAGGGTATTACCACGGCGCAGCACCGGCACTACCGCGGAGCCGCAAGGGCACTACCGCGGAGCCGCAAGGGCACTACTCGCTGCGGCACTACCGCGGAGCCGCCACGACATTGCCGCTGCGACTTCGCGATAGTGCCGCTTCGGCGCCTGTAGGAGCGGAAGCGGCAGCGGCGATTTCTTTGATTTCCGTGAGGTCCCTCTATGTCTTGTTTTTGTTCGTCTGATGTCTTGAAATGAAACTACTCCCTTGAATTAGAATCACTCGATTGTTGACATAAGTATTGAAATAAAAAGAAAAAAATGTAAAGCGCCACATGTAAATAGCTTTCGGGCCAATCTAATAAATGAGGTTTTTTGCCGTTTGCCGATTGCCGTTTGCCGGCCGTTTTTGGGATTTTCTTGCCGATTGCCGTTTGCCGAAATCTCAAAATCGTTTGCCGCACATCCCTGATGCGCATCCGCGTACGGGCAGCCACAATCGACGGTAAATTTTAATTTTCTTCCTGAATTTTAGAGAAAAAAGAAACAGAGACATTAAAAATTGTAAGCTTCTCCCACTCACACAATACCAATATTTCAAAAGTCTTTAGTATAGATACACACAGGAATAATACGATAAAATGAGAGAAACAGAAATAAAAACCATAAGTGAAGAAAAAATAGCTGTTTAATTATCGATTGATGGCAAACTCGGAACCACGCCAGCCATTACTACAGCCTGCTTTGTGAAAATACGCAGTCGCACCACTGCTTTTTTCCGTTGATTTGAACTGCATAGTTCCATCGCGTGCGGGTGCAAAGCGGAGGTTAGAGACAGCGATAGAGCGGAGGGCATCGCTGTCCGCAGCGGATGGACGCGATTGTGGCACATCACAACTCAGCGTTTTGATGGGCATTTGCGTACCATGCCACAGGAACACGAAAAACTTCATTCCCGTGTTAAGAAAACCTCGAAAAGCTGATACTGAATAAAGTTCTAGCTTTATTTCGGTAAGAACTGAAATGAAAAAAGTCGCGCTTGTACGCTTGCAATATACGTATGAATGCAACTACCTATGCCAAACGAGACTCTACAAATGACCGAACATGCCGAGGCTAATGGAAAATCATATGCGAAGATTTCGAAATTATTTGAGAAAGCATTCCGAGACTGAATGAAGCGCACTAGTCTTTATAGAACACTGGTAATCACAGTGCACTGATAACAACTGGGACACACAAAAAACTGAGGACAGATTCAGCGTGACGTTCTGTAAATGTCGAAAGCGAACTGAAATGAGTTCCCGGGTATAGTTAATGACCGGACTCTCCACCGTTGCCCAGCAGCCGAGATCAATGAGAGCAAGTTCCCTCTACGAGTTTGCCGACGAGACATTTGACTGAAAGCAGAGGTGAAATAGAAGATGGGAGCAAAAATAACAAAAAATTATTCGCTATACAGGGTGGCTAGTAAGTTTTGACGCGTGCTACATATGTTTGCTTTTCTTTCGCTTTTCTCGTATTAAAGACAGCATACACGCTCGAAAACATTGTTGAGAGAGCAATGGGAACCGAACCGTACGGCTTGCACCACAACGCTCACGAATCGGGAACAGGGATGAGCGGAAGAAAAAATTTGAATTTCGGAAATTGGAAATCAAAAAAAAAAATAAATTTCTGAAATCTGAAATCGGAAATCAGAACAAAATTTAAATCTCGGAAATCGGAAATCGAAACCAAAATAAAATTTCGGAAATCGGAATTCGGAACAAAAATAAAATTTCGGAATTCGGAATTCGGAATTCGGAAATCGGAGCAAAATAGGAACCTCCGGAAATGGGAACAAAAAAATTTCCCTCGAACAGGCATTTTACTTTGAAAGGTAATTTTTACTTGAATCAACAAATGATTCTTTCATTTGAAACCAATTCCTTCAAAAAACTTTATAACCTGAAACAACATCAATAATTCCCGACAATGGCTATACCATTGGATAGCCCTCAACGCCAGGACCATGAATATCCTCCTAGTTTCATCAAGGTTGACTTTAAAGCGAGTTATACAAAAAAGACGCAAAAACCCGACCTCGCTCGCTTTCTGACCAAATCCTACGAGCGGTATTGTAGCATGAACGCATTAGCAAATAATATCAGGAAACCATTTAAACCAAACCAAAACCAAAAAAAAAACCAAAAAGGTTTCAACTTTCACATTCCTACTATCTTCCCTTGACACTTTTTCGCTCTTGAGTTTCCTATTCAGATGTAGTCTACTCAATACTGAATAGTCATATATGAATCTTCAATCATTTAATATCAAAGCGTAGCCCTATCACCAGGGCTGTGCGGAAATCATTTTCAAGATTTTCGGAAACGGAAGAAAAATGGCTGAAAATCGCCGGAAACGGAAATCCGGAAACGGAAGTGAACTAAAAATTGTAGTATAATTAAATGGTAGGTTTCGTCGCTGCTCATGACATGCAGATGTACTTCTGTAGCTTGTGATCTCAATCTATTCCTTCAAGCACCAGTGGGGCGACGGTCTAAAACTGCAAGCGAGTCGAGTACAAATAGATTGGAAGCATGAAAGGAAGACGTGCTGCTGCTGCAGGTTCTCCTAGTGAGCTGAAAATAAGTCAGCTCGAGCAACTCCTCTTCTAGAGTGCTGCTGATCTCTTTGATGTCGAGTTTCTACCTTCGACTGATTTTTCCAGTGCGATCGGTGTTCTACGACTGCTGCGGGTACATACATATGGCTCCCACCATTGTTGAGAGAGCAGTTGTCCGTTTGAGGCCGATCCCCGAAGGTGATCTCAAGTACTCAATTTTCCGGATACCAATTTTGGACGCCTGAAGGGTTGTCCTTACTGCGCATTACGAAAAAAAATTTCTTATAGTGGACCGAGACGAGGATCATGCCTTTGTTGCGTACCTTGGCGAAGTTGGCGTCCTTCCTGCGAGCCATTACAAGGATCGCAACTCTAGCTCCGGTAGGAACAGGTGGTGGCTCAAAGACTCACGTCACTTGAATAACGTGCTGCTGCTAGCAACACATGTAATGAGGGGTCGCGCTACGGGCCGACATCGAGTTGAACCCCTCGTCGGCAGCGACAGGTGCTGCTAGCTGCAGCACAAGCTGCCGTTGAGAAGTGGTCGAAACCCAGCAAGCGTTGGCAGCACGTGCTGCTGAAAACGAGGAGTTGGGGCTATGGCGTGCAAATCGTTAGGTGCTGAAGTTAAACCCCGCGAGTGCGTGAGTAGCTAGAGAGACGAAGAGGAAAATTTCTATCTCTCTGGCCCCTCAATCGGAGGACTCGATTGTAACAACGTATGATACTGATGCATGGAAGGGTAATGACCAGCCAATAGTTCAGCGCTTCGAAAAAATTGTGATAAAGAGTTGTAAAGGCAAACTGTGATGGTTTCCAACTGAGATGAGACTGATAACCTCGGTTCAACTGCAAGATAACACAACTTACTCACCCGCGCAACAGTACCTAAAGTATGCCTTCTGTAGCCGTTAAGGTCAAGCCCACGTTGGGATCGTTCTGCGCGTTGAAGGAGGGGGAGCGCGTATACCGTGTGACGGTTGGAAGGAGCGGGACACCGATCCAAGCGATCAGGATTAGACTCACGCTGTGATCATCGCAGAGGTACCGCGGCTTTGTGCGCTGGGGAGGCATGACCTTTCCCCTTGTAGTACTATTTTATTCCGTTTCCGGGCCCAAAAACCCGGAAACGGAACGGAACAGCTCAAAAAGTACCGGAAGTACGGAAACGGAATTGGAAACGGAACAGTTCCGCACAGCCCTGCCTATCACCCTTAATAGAACATTTCACCTCTGAGGACCAGACGACGAACCTCACCCAACCCGTTTCGGGTGGTCCTATGGAGTCCCATCCGTGGTTAAATGATCCTTTGATTAGATCAGAGCTCATACCTTGAAACGAAACAAACATAGACACACATAGCTAGTCAGTACTGACCAAATCAGAATCGAATTTCAACGTCGACGAAAGTGAACACTAACTCCTAGAAAATCTCACAGCTAAAGCTTTGGTCTTCGCGTCCACTCCAGGGCGTGCACTGTTGACTGTGCTTCTCATGATCCTTCTGCTTTCAAAGAAAGAAGAAAATACATTCTTCCAGGACGTCGATGATTTCTGGGCGTCCTCTTCTTCCCTGCTGACGTAGACACGTGCCGCTGCAGCCTCGACCTTGTCGTCGCCATGATCAAATCTTCAATTCCCAGATGCTTTCTCATCCTTGAGACTAGACCATCATGAATCAGATTTCTGATCCCATGAAGAGGTTTGTCCTCCTTCAGTCCCTCAACAATAACGTTGTAGAGTGGTAGTACAACACTAATCGGTGAATAGGCACGATCCTGTACAATGGTTGTAGCAGGGCCCGTAGCAATCCCACCGAAATGTGGGAGCTCATAGCTGCCTCCCCGGCGAGAGGTGGTGGCTCACATCGCAGGCGAAGGAGGTGATGGCCGCCCTATCCTAAAGCACGTGTGCGTGCTGAGGTGGTGACTTCGCTCGCAGCCGAATGTCACCCACCTATGCATGCAGCCATGGACCTGAGGCCTGAAAGGTAGCCACGAGCTGCGAGTGGAAAGTGGAAATAGCGCGCACATTGCAGAGGCGCGTAGGGAGGGAGCCAAGTCATGGGTCGTGCATGACCGAGATGTTGGCGGCGCTGGGAAGAGAACACGATTCCTTGATCTTGCTGTCGACGTTTGACCATCTCCGTTGAGGTTCAAGTGAAATTCTGAGTTTTGGGCTGATCATGCGAAAATTCCACGCAGTGGCTGTGAATTGGGCATTGAAATGACAGGCTCTTCTAACATGTGATAAATCTTGGAGAAAAAGTCTTTATGAAGCCTACAACAACGGAAAACGCTTCAATGAGCCGATTATTGCTGCAATGATGTTGGCCGTCTTTCATAATCAATCGCTCCTCATCAGCTGTTGATTTTTCGCGGGCGCTGTTTGTTTCCTATTATTATTTCTGTTTCTGACCCCTTAGGTTGGCTACTTTTTTTCATAAAAGGCTGTACGTAAAGTGTCTATACTGTATGTTCCACTCCGTGAGTTTCTTTCGCGAAAAAACCAAAATAATGTTATGTTGAATTCGGCAAATTTTTATCCCCAGAGTGCTTAGCGAATTTTTCGGATGGTTTCGTGGTTCACTAATTTTGCTAGCTACGAGATATTTTTACAGATTTTTCGCGATGAGAAGTTTGAGATCGTGTTTCAGTTAATCATATCTCTAACTGGCTTGGTTCGTTTCGATCGAAATGGCACTGTTCTTCAACACGTTTTTTCAGCACATAAGCTGTCGGAAATGCATATTGGATAACCCCATCCCCCCCCCCAAAAAAAAAACCTCACCTACATACTAGCATACCGTGAGACACATTGCGTACAGTGTTCATGAACAAAGTCGAAAACAAATTTGAGCATCAAGGAAAAGAGGAAACGGCAGCAGCAGTTAAGCATAGCAGCAGGATTAAAGATGATGATCAATTTTCTTCAAAGAAGAAAAGCACAAGGGGTTAATGATTATAAGCTCCTATCAGACAAAAAATCTGGACGATAATTTCCCGAAAGAAAAATCCAGAAGTCTGAGAGATACCTATAAACATTCAAGATTTGTTTTCACTTGTTGGCCCTAGAAACAATTAAGAACAGGCCTACACCACTGTTTTCAAAAGGGAGCTGAGTTATCAATAAAAATTGTTGGGTGTAGGTAAATTCTCGTGATAACTTGTGAACGGTTTCCCAGCGTCTAAAAGAGCCATTTTCCTTTTTCGGAAACATGAAATAATCTTAAACATTAAGATTTGCTTCTATCGCTCCAGCCGCGAAGCGGCTGGAGAGGTTTGGTTTTGCCCGGGACTTGTGATCACTTAGAATTCAGTAAAGTAGTTAATAAAACCTGTTAAGCAAATTCTCCAGAGATTTCCATCGGGATATAGGTGAGAGGGTCCAGGAGGCACATGCGGACAAAATTTGAGCCTAATCGATTGAAAACTAACAAAGTTAGATCGGCGAGTCCTTATCAAAAATTCTTGTTGTGCGCTGTTACTCGTTCCTGCTTCCTGCTTCGCGCTTCGTGCTTCGCTCCTCCTCGTGCGTTACGCACTATAGTTGTGCTCGAATATTCGCAATCGAATAAACATTCGAATAAATTATTCGATTATTTATTCGATTATCGAGTAATCGAAAAATTCCGATTTTCGATTATTATTCGAAATCGACTATCGAAAAAATCAGATAATCGATCATTATTCGAAATCGACTATCGAAAAAACCTCATATTCGATTATTATTCGAAATCGACTATCGAAAATACCAGATATTCGATTATTATTCGAAATCGACTATCGACTCTGACAACTATTCGAACATATTCGATCTTCGAACATAGTCGAATAATCTAACAGCCATAACCGGGTCCTACACAGAAATTGCTGGAAGGGCCAATGCACCAGCACTTTTGTGGGTCAGGACTGAGCGTAATTGAAAAGTTGAATTTCCTAAATCGCAAATTTCAAAAACCCTCGTAATTCGTAAATCGTAAATCGTAAATCGTGATTCGTAAATCGAGATGCGTAATGAGCTCAAACCCAGCCCCAAACCTCATTAAACACGGAAACGTCTCAACTTTCCAGTGATGATCTGTGTTTCAAAAAAAATCTGTTTTCGATGAATACTCAAAAAAGCTCCTATCTCTGGTCCGCAGTTGCAGACGCGCGCTGTGGCAGCACGCGACACGATGACAATCGTGGTGGGACCACGTGGTCCCTGCACGATTGACCTTCGACCAAGCCACGAACTCATCGCATTACGTGCTGCAGCAGCGTTTGTCCATAACTGCGGACCGGAATTTCCTTCTGATAAGGACAATACTGGTCGAATGCTCAAATCCTCCTCTATCCAACGCTTTTTTTGAATTTTCAGCCAAACTTGACGGTTTCCGAAATTGAAACTGAAATTTGATAGAGATCCAGTGTACCAACTGAGCGTCTACTATTTTTAGTAGCCAAAACTAAAGCCGCGAAATAGGATAGGGCAATTGAACCCACGACATATGCGCTAGATCAAAATATGCACGGAAATTCTCTATAGAGCGAGATTTGTATACTTTTACCAACTTTAACAAACTGCTTCTACGGCTGTCTACCACGACTAATTCGGATTTTGTTCTTTTTGTCGATTTTTGAGAACTAAATAAAAAAAGGATAATGCTGAATAGGTGAAAAATTAAGTATTACTTAAAAAGGTGAAGTAAATATCAAATAGCAGCAAGTTTTGCGGCTCATACTCGTTAGGGCAGAAAATGTGGTCGTCGGAGAACTCACACACGTCCCGCAATTCTCACCCACCTAAAACATCGCAACAAGCCAGGGTCATCCTCCCTTTTTCAAATCAAAAGACCAAGTTGCCTAGAGGATTGACAATCCAAACAAAGTCGGATTTACAACTCGCCTTATTTTGCATGTATAGAGTTACCTAACGCGGCGGGTGTACTTCTCATAGAATCAGAAAATGTCGATGTAACAAATTCACGAAAAGCGAAAATAAAGCTAAGAATCACGCCTAATCGAGAAATTCCGCGACCATTATTAACAACTCAGACAGTAACACCGATGGAACCGCTGGCGCTTGGCGGGCCGAACAACTCCCATCTCACTATACGACCGCTATCGTTCTAGTATGAAGCCGGCATAGAGATATGTACTGCTTTAGTGCTGCCCGCGATCAGACCGAGGAACTCCGCATAGCCCCAGGGAGTGTTTTGCTTAGAGGCAGTGCAGTGTTCACAATAATCTTCAATTTTGAGATTTATTGCTGAATCGATTGTTTGGCACCCAACTAGAACTGAAAAGACGAAGAAACCGAGAAAAACACATCAGAAGGGCACGAAATTCTTTACTCTCACCCAGCCTTTTTACTCTCACAGGAACTGTTCGTTGTGACAGCGAAATCTTTTGTGGACCCGTCTTTTGCAACTCTCTCATTTTTCTGGCTCCGTTCTTTTCTTCGGATTCTCACTAATACTGTTTTGTCCAAAATACTCTTCCATTTTCGATTAGCCCCATTTTTCATTGGTGACAATCACATTGAACATGCTCATACAATCGGACAACTAGTCCAGGCCTGAGAATGATGTGACTGAAATAAGACGTTTTAGTGCATTTCTCGCCGTTTCATGGTAATTTTGGTAATACTTGGTGGCCAACGCTTTATTTTGAGTGGAAAACTCGGGAATGAAAACCATCGCGAACACTGCCTTTAACGCCCATTTGCCTGCCATGCTCCCGCTATCCACTCGGCAGGGTCTTTTGGCACCGTCGGTCCAACCGGTCCTACTACATACATATATGGGTCCAAATGCCCTATCGATACTCTGGAACTCTCAGCGCTATTCATCTCAAACTTCTATCTCATGGGTCAAGCCTTGCGATCTGGTGGAGAGTTCCATTTTACTCAAAGGATTCAGTGATCAAATTTGGTTTTTTAGAGTAACTGATGAAGGTCAACGACAGCGATGTTCGTCGGTAGAGGTTTGGCAATACCTCTTAAAATTCAAGTCTGACCACAGACTTCCTACAATTAGACGACATTCCATTCACGCTCTCATTACGACGTGATCCAGAGGACTGTTTTCACTTACGAGAGTCTTTTATTAGGTGAATCGCTCCAGCCGCAAAGCGGCTGGAGAGGTTTGGTTTTGCCCGGGACTTGTGATTACTTAGAATGTTTATAGATTTTGGCTAAATTTTGCTTAAAGATTTTTCCAATACCAGCAGCCGATCTTCCGGTTACACCTAAACACCGTTTTCAATAATTAAATTTCGCCATAACGAAGCGCTTCGCTTCTGATTACCTCTGACTTGAGTTTTGGAGAAAAACTGCTTCAAAAAATTGCAATTAGACGAAACGAAGGAGGAGCAGTGGAAACAATGAAAGGGACGGTACGAGCGTTGCCGCAATAGCGAAAAGGGCGAAACACGTGTGCAGCGCGAACGAGACTTCAGGCCACACACCCTGAGGCGACGCTCAGAATTTTCACTGGGCGACGCGATTGAAAATGTCAGTGCGACGTGAAAATCGCGTCGCGCACGTATTCAGGTGTGAGCGCTTCGCGAACGCTGGGCGACTACGTGCAACTGAGCACGTACGCAATTTCTCGTAAACAAGCAACGACAATTTTTTAGCGCTACCAACAGTTTTTTCCGTGTTCTTCCAAGTGCATGTGATCCTAAATATGGATATTACATTCCTTTCATTGTTAGATTTGGTTGTGTTAATTAAAAAACACTGAAAAAAAGCAGCACTAGTTTGCCATCGCGCGACGTCCATCGCGTCGCGTTGCATTGCAAGGCGACGGTCATGGCGCGACAAATTGCGCGTCATCACAAATGTATCGCACCTCTTCACTGTGAACACCAAGCGTAGATGCGACGTGACGTCGCGTGATCGATACGTAAGCTGATTATAACATCGCGACGCGACACGAATGAACTCTGAACGCGGCCCAACCAAACACCGCGCTGGCGTTGTATGGATAACGCATTAGAGCCGCTGTGGGTGGCACCAAAATGCTGCTAGTGTAGAAATGATACGTATCGAATTTGCGTGCCGATTTCGATGAACCCTGCCTGTGCAGAATATTGAAAATATTGAGCAGTTCAAATGCTTTCGACGCCATGTGTAAGAATTGCCTCTTCAAAGCAGTAGAGTCGCATAATTCTGAATTCGGTAGGCCCGTAGTTAAATTAATTCTTTCATTCGAAGTTATTCGATTATCGATATTCATTCATTCGAAATAGAGAATCGAATATATTCATTCATTCGTTCATTCGAAAAATTTGAAGTCGAATATATTCATTCATTCGTTTATTCGAAAAATTTGAAGTCGAATATATTCATTCATACGTTTATTCGAAAAATTTGAAGTCGAATATATTCATTCATTCGTTTATTCGAAAAATTTTAGGTCGAATATATTCATTCATTCATTCATTCGGTCCGTTTAGTCAAAAAGCACAACTATTTTACGCACCCTTAGTAGTGGCCACTGCCAATGGTCGCAGGCGATCAGTTGGACAGGCAGGTAAGTTGGTGTGTGGACAGATAAGCAGGCTGGTGAGTAGGTAGACAATGAGTACTTACTGTTTAGCATTAACTACTTCACTTATAACTGCTTATCATATTAAGTGATATTTTCAGTTGGTAGATCAAATCGCTAAAACACGTTGTAGGCTGTACTTTTCGATGGGAAGGGACAAGGAAAGTGACTAACAAGTTTCTTACTTACTGTTTAACATTTAATACTTCACTTATTACTGCTTATCATATCAAGTGATATTATCAGTTGGTAGATCAAATCGATAAAACACGTTGTAGGCTGTACTTTTCGATGAGAAGGGACAAGGAAAGTGACTAACAAGTTTCTTACTTACTGTTTAACATTTAATTCTTCACTTATTACTGCTTATCATATCAAGTGATATTATCAGTTGGTAGATCAAATCGCTAAAACATGTACTTTTCCGTAGAGAAGGGACAGGGGAAGTGACTAACAAGTTTGTTACTTACTGTTTACCATTATTTTCTATTTTTTACTGCTTATCATATCAAGTGATATTATCCGTTGGTAGATCAAATCGATAAAACACGTTGTAGGCTGTACTTTTCGATGGGAAGGGACAAGGAAAGTGACTAACAAGTTTGTTACTTACTGTTTAATATTAAATACTTCACTTATTACTGCTTATCATATCAAGTGATATTATCAGTTGGTAGATCAAATCGATAAAACACGTTGTAGGCTGTACTTTTCGATGGGAAGGGACAAGGAAAGTGACTAACAAGTTTGTTACTTACTGTTTAACATTAAATACTTCACTTATTACTGCTTATCATATCAAGTGATATTATCAGTTGGCAGATCAAATCGCTAAAACACGTACTTTTTCGTAGAGAAGGGACAAGGGAAGTGACTAACAAGTCTGTGACTTACTGTCTACCATTGATTCCTATTTTTCACTGCTTATCATATCAAGTGATATTATCAGTTGGTAGATCAATTCGATAAAACACGTTGTAGGCTGTACTTTTTCGTAGGGTAGGGACAGTGGAAGTGACTAAAAAGTTGGTTACTTTTTGAAGACGTCATCAAAGTGCATGGGTCATGTGATGACGTCATCAGGACGTCGACGAAAGAGAGTCGCGCGTCATTTGTAGCGCGCGCAACAAGTCAATTACTCACTGATTGTCATATCAATCCATGCTATTTGGAAAATATTGAAGATTTTCAGAGATATTACTTCGTAATATCAAGAAAAAGTGAACAATTCTATCAAAAAGGGGTCTCCCAAGCGAAAGAGGTTTGGTTGGCGTCAGAAACGTTTCAACAAAAAGTGAACAATAGGCAAGTAGAATGAGGAGAGCCATCAAAAACTGAACAATACTCTCTGGGACTGATTTTCTTGGCCTATACTTCTTAACTGCGAAAACAAACCGTTGTGGTATTTTACGAGGAAGAGTTTAGTGTCTTCCGGAAAAAGGGCTTCTATTCGTTTTACGAAATTTTACGGGAATACTCTTGCTCAATGCTGTAATTCTATTCTAAAGTTTCGCTTTTCCTTACAGCTAGACCTAACCGTCTGTATAGGTCTTTACGACATCATCTTCTATTCTGATGGTAAGTATAAGGTTTGCATGCACATACCTTTTAACGGTTCTCGCGTAGTCAGGACTATTTTTGGAACCACAAAGTGTTTCCGCGTAGAACACCGCAACGGTTTGTTTCCGCTGTTAAGAAGTATAGGCCAAGAAAATCAGTCTCAGAGAGTATTGTTCACTTTTTGTTGACTCTCCTCACTCTACTTGCCTATTTATCACTTTTTGTTGGAACGTTTCTGACGCGAACCAAACCTCTTTCGCTTGGAAGACCCTTTTTTGATAGATCCATTTAGGAGGGCGCCGAACGCCATAGAAAGTGTACGGGACCCATGCAAGAGTGCGCCGGACGCCATAAAAAGTGTACGGGACCCATGTTAGAGTGTGCCGGACGCCATAGAAAGTGTACGGGACCTATGTGAAAGTGCGCCGGACGCTAAGAGTGCGCGGGAAGCCATAGAAAGTGTACGGAACTTATCTAGGAGTGCGCCGAACGCCATAAAAGTGTACGGAATCCATTTAGGAGTGCGCCGAACGCCATAGAAAGTGTACGGAACCCATTCAGGAGTGCGCCGAACGACATAAAAAGTGTGCAGGACCCGTGTTAGAGTGCGCCAGACGCCATGTGAAATGTACGGAATCCATTTAGGAGTGCGCCGGACGCCGTATAAAGTGTACGGGACCCATTTAAGAGTGCCCCGGACGTCATAGAAAAAGTACGGGACCCATGCAAGAGTGCGCCGGACGCCATAGAAAGTGTACGTGATCCAGGTTAGAGTGCGCCGGACGCCATAGAAAGTGTACGGGACCCATTTGAAAGTGCGCCGGACGCCATGTGAAATGTACGGAATCCATTTAGGAGTGCGCCGGACGCCGTATAAAGTTCACGGGACCCATGTAAGAGTGCCCCGGACGCCATAGAAAAAGTACGGGACCCATGCAAGAGTGCGCCGGACGCCATAGAAAGTGTACGGGACCCATGTTAGAGTGCGCCGGACGCCATAGAAAGTGTACGGGACCCATTTGAAAGTGCGCCGGACGCCGTATAAAGTGTACGGGTCCCATTTAAGAGTGCCCCGGACGTCATAGAAAAAGTACGGGACCCATTCAGGAGTGCGCCGAACGACATAAAAAGTGTGCAGGACCCATGTTAGAGTGCGCCAGACGCCATGTGAAATGTACGGAATCCATTTAGGAGTGCGCCGGACGCCGTAGAAAGTTTACGGGACCCATGTAAGAGTGCCCCGGACGCCATAGAAAAAGTACGGGACCCATGCAAGAGTGCGCAGGACGCCATAGAAAGTGTACGGGACCCATGTTAGAGTGCGCCGGACGCCATAGAAAGTGTACGGGACCCATTTGAAAGTGCGCCGGACGCCGTATAAAGTGTACGGGTCCCATTTAAGAGTGCCCCGGACGCCATAGAAAAAGTACGGGACCCATGCAAGAGTGCGCGGGACGCCAAAGAAAGTGTACGGGCCCCATGTTAGAGTGCGCCACACGCCATAGAAAGTGTACGGGACCCATTTGAAAGTGCGCCGGACGCCGTAGAAAAAGTACGGTACCCATGAAAGAGTGCGCCGGAAGCCATAGAAAGTGTAAGGAACCCATTTAGGAGTGCGCCGAACGACATAAAAAGTGTGCAGGACCCATGTTAGAGTGCGCCAGACGCCATGTGAAATGTACGGAATCCATTTAGGAGTGCGCCGGACGCCGTATAAAGTTCACGGGACCCATGTAAGAGTGCCCCGGACGCCATAGAAAAAGTACGGGACCCATGCAAGAGTGCGCCGGACGCCATAGAAAGTGTACGGGACCCATGTTAGAGTGCGCCGGACGCCATAGAAAGTGCACGGGACCCATTTGAAAGTGCGCCGGACGCCGGATAAAGTGAACGGGTCCCATTTAAGAGTGCCCCGGACGCCATAGAAAAGTACGGGACCCATGCAAGAGTGCGCAGGACGCCATAGAAAGTGTACGGGACCCATGTTAGAGTGCGCCAGACGCCATAGAAAGTGTACGGGACCCATTTGAAAGTGCGCCGGACGCCGTAGAAAAGTACGGTACCCATGAAGAAGTGGGCCGGAAGCCATAGAAAGTGTACGGAACCCATTTAGGAGTGCGCCGAACGACATAAAAAGTGTGCAGGACCCATGTTAGAGTGCGCCAGACGCCATGTGAAATGTACGGAATCCATTTAGGAGTGCGCCGGACGCCGTAAAAAGTTTACGGGACCCATGTAAGAGTGCCCCGGACGCCATAGAAAAAGTACGGGACCCATGCAAGAGTGCGCCGGACGCCATAGAAAGTGTACGGGACCCATGTTAGAGTGCGCCGGACGCCATAGAAAGTGTACGGGACCCATTTGAAAGCGCGCCGGACGCCGTAGAAAAGTACGGTACCCATGAAAGAGTGCGCCGGAAGCCATAGAAAGTGTAAGGAACCCATTTAGGAGTGCGCCGAACGACATAAAAAGTGTGCAGGACCCATGTTAGAGTGCGCCAGACGCCATGTGAAATGTACGGAATCCATTTAGGAGTGCGCCGGACGCCGTATAAAGTTCACGGGACCCATGTAAGAGTGCCCCGGACGCCATAGAAAAAGTACGGGACCCATGCAAGAGTGCGCCGGACGCCATAGAAAGTGTACGGGACCCATATTAGAGTGCGCCGGACGCCATAGAAAGTGTACGGGACCCATTTGAAAGTGCGCCGGACGCCGTATAAAGTGTACGGGACCCATTTAAGAGTGCCCCGGACGTCATAGAAAAAGTACGGGACCCATGCAAGAGTGCGCCGGACGCCATAGAAAGTGTACGGGATCCAGGTTAGAGTGCGCCGGACGCCATAGAAAGTGTACGGGACCCATTTGAAAGTGCGCCGGACGCCGTAGAAAGTTTACGGGACCCATGTAAGAGTGCCCCGGACGCCATAGAAAAAGTACGGGACCCATGCAAGAGTGCGCCGGACGCCATAGAAAGGGTACGAGGCCCATGTTAGAGTGCGCCGGACGCCGTAAAAAGTTTACGGGACCCATGTAAGAGTGCCCCGGACGCCATAGAGAAAGTACGGGACCCATGCAAGAGTGCGCCGGAAGCCATAGAAAGTGTAAGGAACCCATTTAGGAGTGCGCCGAACGACATAAAAAGTGTGCAGGACCCATGTTAGAGTGCGCCAGACGCCATGTGAAATGTACGGAATCCATTTAGGAGTGCGCCGGACGCCGTATAAAGTTCACGGGACCCATGTAAGAGTGCCCCGGACGCCATAGAAAAAGTACGGGACCCATGCAAGAGTGCGCCGGACGCCATAGAAAGTGTACGGGACCCATGTTAGAGTGCGCCGGACGCCATAGAAAGTGTACGGGACCCATTTGAAAGTGCGCCGGACGCCGTATAAAGTGTACGGGTCCCATTTAAGAGTGCCCCGGACGCCATAGAAAAAGTACGGGACCCATGCAAGAGTGCGCAGGACGCCATAGAAAGTGTACGGGACCCATGTTAGAGTGCGCCAGACGCCATAGAAAGTGTACGGGACCCATTTGAAAGTGCGCCGGACGCCGTAGAAAAAGTACGGTACCCATGAAAGAGTGCGCCGGAAGCCATAGAAAGTGTACGGAACCCATTTAGGAGTGCGCCGAACGACATAAAAAGTGTGCAGGACCCATGTTAGAGTGCGCCAGACGCCATGTGAAATGTACGGAATCCATTTAGGAGTGCGCCGGACGCCGTAAAAAGTTTACGGGACCCATGTAAGAGTGCCCCGGACGCCATAGAAAAAGTACGGGACCCATGCAAGAGTGCGCCGGACGCCATAGAAAGTGTACGGGACCCATGTTAGAGTGCGCCGGACGCCATAGAAAGTGTACGGGACCCATTTGAAAGCGCGCCGGACGCCGTAGAAAAAGTACGGTACCCATGAAAGAGTGCGCCGGAAGCCATAGAAAGTGTAAGGAACCCATTTAGGAGTGCGCCGAACGACATAAAAAGTGTGCAGGACCCATGTTAGAGTGCGCCAGACGCCATGTGAAATGTACGGAATCCATTTAGGAGTGCGCCGGACGCCGTATAAAGTTCACGGGACCCATGTAAGAGTGCCCCGGACGCCATAGAAAAAGTACGGGACCCATGCAAGAGTGCGCCGGACGCCATAGAAAGTGTACGGGACCCATATTAGAGTGCGCCGGACGCCATAGAAAGTGTACGGGACCCATTTGAAAGTGCGCCGGACGCCGTATAAAGTGTACGGGACCCATTTAAGAGTGCCCCGGACGTCATAGAAAAAGTACGGGACCCATGCAAGAGTGCGCCGGACGCCATAGAAAGTGTACGGGATCCAGGATAGAGTGCGCCGGACGCCATAGAAAGTGTACGGGACCCATTTGAAAGTGCGCCGGACGCCGTAGAAAGTTTACGGGACCCATGTAAGAGTGCCCCGGACGCCATAGAAAAAGTACGGGACCCATGCAAGAGTGCGCCGGACGCCATAGAAAGTGTACGAGACCCATGTTAGAGTGCGCCGGACGCCATAGAATGTGTACGGGACCCATTTGAAAGTGCGCCGGACGCCGTAGAAAAAGTACGGTACCCATGAAAGAGTGCGCCGGAAGCCATAGAAAGTGTAAGGAACCCATTTAGGAGTGCGCCGAACGACATAAAAAGTGTGCAGGACCCATGTTAGAGTGCGCCAGACGCCATGTGAAATGTACGGAATCCATTTAGGAGTGCGCCGAACGCCATAGAAAGTGTACGGAACCCATTTAGGAGTGCGCCGAACGACATAAAAAGTGTGCAGGACCCGTGTTAGAGTGCGCCAGACGCCATGTGAAATGTACGGAATCCATTTAGGAGTGCGCCGGACGCCGTATAAAGTGTACGGGACCCATTTAAGAGTGCCCCGGACGTCATAGAAAAAGTACGGGACCCATGCAAGAGTGCGCCGGACGCCATAGAAAGTGTACGGGATCCAGGTTAGAGTGCGCCGGACGCCATAGAAAGTGTACGGGACCAATTTGAAAGTGCGCCGGACGCCGTAGAAAGTGTACGGGGGCGTCCGGCGCACTCTCATTTGGGTTTGACACACTTTCTAGGGCGTTCTGCGCACACCCATTTGAGTCCCGCACATTTTTTACGGCGTTCTGCGCACACCCACTTGGGTCCCGCACACTTTCTACGGCGTCCGGCGCACTCCCACTCGGGTCCCGCACGCTTTCTACGGCGCGTGGCGCACTCTCATTTGGGTCCCGCACACTTTCTACGGCGTCCGGCGCACTCCCACTTGGGTCCCGCACACTTTCTACGGCGTACGACGCTGTCTCATTTGGGTCCCGCACACTTTCTACGGCGTCCGGCGCACTCTCATTTGGGTCCCGCACACTTTCTACGGCCTTCTGCGCACTCCCATTTGGGTCCCGCACAATTACTACGGCGTTCTGCGCACCTTCATTTAGGTCCCGCACACTTTATACGGTGTCCGGCGCACTCTCATTTGGGTTTGACCAACTTTCTAGGGCGTTCTGCGCACACCCATTTGAGTCCCGCACACTTTCTACGGCGTTCTGCGCACACCCATTTGGCTCCCGCACACTTTCTGCGGCGTCCGGCGCACTCCCACTCGGGTCCCGCACGCTTTCTACGGCGTGTGGCGCACTCTCATTTGGGTCCCGCACACTTTCTACGGCGTCCGGCGCGCTCCCACTTGGGTCCCGCACACTTTCTACGGCGTCCGGCGCACTCTTATTTGGGTCATGCACACTTTCTACGGCGTTCTGCGCACGCCCATTTGGGTCCCGCACACTTTGTACGGCGTCCGGCGCACTCCCACTTGGGTCCAGCACACTTTCTACGGCGTTCTGTGGCGCACTTCTGAGTCACACCGTGCCGCGTTCCAAAAACTGCTTCCGAGATCCTGCCGTATTGATTGAAGCGTTGCCCCGTCAAATCCTGAGCAAAAGCCTATCAGTAACGGTGTTTATTTCACTAGTTCATTTTTACGAATAAGTAAATTTCTGATGGTTTATAATAACATGTTTACGTGTTTTTGTCTTTCCTGACCCTCAATTTTGAGGTTCCACAAAAATTGAGCTACCAACTTCAAATTTTGACAGGAGCTAGGTGCGAACAAAACCAGCTCCCTGGCCAAAAATGAGCTCTCTAGCTCAACGATAAGTGTTCCAACAAGATCGTGAACGCCAACCGAAAAAAAAGGAGATGAACATTTTTTCGACCAAAATGACGTGGTTTTGACACTTTTTCTCGAATCTCAGGTAACCATTTTGAACCATTTTTTGAACAGTTATTCACCTTTCTAAAGTATATTAAATGCAAAAAGAACGGTTTTCCTACGTTTACTCTGGACCCTGATACTGAGATCAGGAGGTTGCGCGATGGCGAATCAAAGCCAAATCTGGTGTGCGCATCGCGCTCACCACAATTCTTTGTCTATATTCTATCGTATAGAGAAATCCATTCATTGAGGGAAGTTCTTAATTTTTCAATAATGTTTTTTCAATCTCTTTATGCGTGGAGTTTATCATCTGTTACGTTGATATACTCTGAACCAAACGAGGTGACAAGTGGAGGGTACAAAGAAGAAGCGCTCCCACCTGCATCTATGAAAGAAACTGCTGCTGCGGCTTCGCGATAGTGCCGTACAAACAGGCGGCACTACCGCGGAGCCGCAGCGGCTACGCGGCAGTGCCGCCGCGGCTTCGGCAGAGAATCTCATACGAAGTTATGCAAGAATTATAATACAACTAGGCGGACTAAAAACAAAAATACGCACCTGCGGTTGTTAGGTCCTCTGCCTGATCGGTCCCCGTCATAGTCGGCCGAAAACCGGACTGCGACGTCCTCTCCCGCTCCGAGTGATCCTACGCCGTCCTCTCCCGTCCCGAGTGATCCAGCGCCGCCCTCCGCCGTCCCTAGTGGTTGGCTGTATGCGTATCGATTAGGCTGGCGCACTGGAGCGCACTGCGGACGGCGCACGACGGATACGTCGGGGGTATATCGATCAATGTATTGCATACGTATCGAGCGGGACGGACTCGGGCGGGACAGGACGCAGCGCGCGGGTGCACTCCGGACGCATCGGGGGATTGTTCGCCTTGAGTGCGCAATGCATTGCATACGTATCGACCGGGGTGGCTACAGCCTATCGACCGACTATGAAGGGAGCCCTTATCACAGAGGTTTCCGCCATTTTCGCGCCCAAGGAAATATGGAATGTACAGGCCATAAAACGGCCAAAGTCTCACCGTTGACTGCGTACCACGCGCTGCGCGACCGCACGCGCATCGGAAGCAGACGAGTTTTGACCGCCGTGCGACGAGTTTCGGCCGCCGCGCGGCGGTCTTCCAACGCGCGTGCGGTCGCGCAGCGCGTGGTACGCGGTCGACGGTGAGACTTTGGCCGTTTTATGGCCTGTACATGAAACTTGGGTAATTGAACTTGCGACAATTTCGTTTTACCACACAGGACAGTGCATCGTACTCCACGCGGATTCCCTGCTGCGTCCTCGCGGAGCCGGTGCGGTTCTAACGTGGAGCCGATGCTGTACTGACGCTCTGATGTCGAAGCTCAAGACACGGCAACAGAATCGTCCGATCATGAAGCCGCAGCGGTACTATCGCGGCATAGTCGAGGGTCGCGGTACGTTCCCGGCACTGGCGCAGCAAATTTTCTCAGAGGCCCCTGACGTTTTGGATTACGGTAAGACAGATGTTGCCTCGATCGGAAACCACGTACGCGGCGCAGCATCTGTCTTACCGTAGTCCGAAGAGATATTTCACCGATTTCACGCGCTCACTCCTTTTTTCGGCATGCACGGATATTTATCACTCGTAACATGGACATTCTTGTTATGTACTTAGCTTAGCTTAACTCGTACAACGCCAAAATGGTTTCCATAATAAGTCCAAAGTCAGGGAAATCGAATCTTTCCGCAAAATACCAATTTATCCGTCCGTTTAGAGAATGCAAAAACCTGCTCAATTCTTCGTTTCTCATCACAATCTAACTTATTCGTTTGAAGATGGAAGTTGATGTTTCTCGGACTGAAAGTAAGAAAATCTAATTAAGTGGATTAAGGAATGCGAAAATGGAATTGATCCGTTCAGGATTGCAAACATTGAATTTGCTGGTTTATCCAATCGCGAAAAATCGAAATATTGTAAAACACAAAAATTGGAATTCGAGTTAATTAATTTATTAAAGTGAAAACTAAACTTGTTCGTTGGTCTTACTGTAAAAAAATTCTTGTCAGTAGCTCATTGATTTCGATACTTTATTTTTAGGAAACTCTAGCGATAAATAAAAAATTGTCTTTTTTTCAAAGAATGCTCTTCATATGTGGCATGTTTAATGCATCCGACTCTCAAGAAAAATTGAATTTCAAATCAAAAGAGTCTGGCCATCAAGTATAAAACAAATGAGGAAGAGAAGCGATCGGTTTAAAGGTTCAACGAAAGCTACAGAGACAGAATTCAGCACGAGTCGACACATTGCGAAAGCTGCAGGAAGTGCTTTCAAAAATGTAAGTCATGTACAATTATGAGGTCAAAGAGAGAGAGAGATAAAAGCAACACGAAACTCAATGAATGGAAGACGGAAACTGCGAAAGCTCATCGATGGGAAGATATTACCCGTCTTCAATCGACGGATAGGCAGGAAGATAATGCGCGGATTTTCAGTTAGCTTTTGAGGATTATCTTCCACGTCTTATCAACGTGACGTTCGCCATGAACCTACCTGTCTACCCGCCGGGTAGCCAGGAACCTACCTGTTTACCCGCCTGGTAGCCAGGAACCTACCTGTCTACCCGCCGAGTAGCCAGGAACCTACATGTCTACCCGCCGGGTAGCCAGGAACCTTCCCGTCTACCCGCCGGGTAGCCGGGTAAATGGATGGCGGAAAACTCGTCCGACAGCGGGAAGATTTTGACCTTCCCGGGAAGCTTTCTGAAGTTTCATTAATACGGCCACGGAATCCCGCTCATTCCTGATCGGGAAGCGTCAAAAACGAGCCACAGCGACTTTACATGAGCAAAACTGAGTCCTAGCCCTATAATTGCCAGTCCACCTGTACTTGGTCTCCCCAATAAGGAGCGAATTCGATCACCAATCTTGAGGAAGCAAACGATCAGCAAAAGAAATAGCAATGTTACATGGTACTCAGACAGTCGGGGCTTAGTACATCGGCACAATAGCGTTAGTACGCCAGGGCAAACCTGGCGTACTAACGCTCGTTGTGTGCAGGAGCTGCTGGTAACGGCATCATATCCTGCCAACGTATGCTGGCGTTCTGACGCTCATTATCGACAGCCTGTTATGCAAACGATCAAAGTATTTAGACGACCACCCTCTTTACCGGTGTTGGATATGATCCTTGTCACGGTTAGCAGCAAGGAGGCCATCTTCGCCACGGTCCATAACGAGGACGCTTGCCTCGCAATGGGCCATGGGGATGACCCCCTCAGCGTTGAAAATTAACGTCCGGAATGTGGAACAAAGTCACCTACTCGGACTGGCCTCGGACGGCCAACTGCCACCTCAGCGAGATTGGCCGCCTTATATACCCGCCGCCGTCGTACGAGAGGATGCTGCAATGTTGATTCGTATTAGACAAATCAATGGAGGAGGGTGTTAGCAGACACTGAGAGAGAGGGGCTGGCAACAGCACGCGTGCCACGATAAACAAAGCGTTAGCACGCCAGCACAAGCGACAGGAGTTCCTGCTCGTTTGCAGCATATCCTGCTGTTACCAGCAGCTTCAGCACGGGTGCTGCCAATCCCTTTGTTCCAGCGTACTAACGCTATTGTGCCGACGTACTAAGCCCCGACTGTCTGAGTAAGTGAGATTTTGAAACAGACCTCGATATGCCGGAAAATCAGCTGTGGCCGCCCTGGTCGATACATGTAAAGAATGTCAACGAGAGAGGGCAAAAAAAAGTTCCCGTTGCAAACGGCTGCGACCGGCCGGGAGCGACCGATTCGGTCGATATGAATGAAAGAGGCGGCTCAAAAAATCGCCAGATGGGGCCGGCTGTGGCAGGCCGGGTCTCAGCCAATAATGAATTACCCTGCCTTTCAACGTTGAATAAAATGGAATCCTGTTGGTGGCGTTATCACTCGGGCCTCCAAATGTAGGTTGTTACGAGCAGTGTTTTCGCTGCCCAAGCTAGCCCAGCCTGCTCGCTGGGGCGACAGCGGAAAGCACTGCTGGGGCACGATTAATTTATGGCCTACGGCGATCTTCAAAACGCGCCGACTGCCCTGCATCTGCCCTAAACCGTCGCGTTCTGGCATTAGGCCCCGGGTGGTCAGCACGCTCAAGTCACAATCGCGCAGAGCGTACGTTTTGCAACAGGGTGTAGCATGACTGTTGTTGGCTTTTATCTTCATTCTCTTTAAATCAATTCACTCTGTGGATGCTTTTCTTTCCCCAGCTCTCTCCTGCAGTTTTAGCAAATGTTAAATAGACTGGATCACTACTAGGACGGGATAGCTGTACATATGTGCATAGAATAGAACCCACTTGGCCTCAAGGCGTGCAATAGGACTCATTCGGTTCGCACAATGATTTTCTCGGACTCTTATAATGCTCAACACTTTCTAAGAGCGATTTTAATGAAGGACAGGCTACTTCATCTAAAAAAAACTTCATTCGGTGATAAATTTCCAGTCAGATTTTTTGAAAACAAAAATGCTCCGCCGTAATGCACAAGTGGTGTGCAGTTTGAATGTAGCCGAAGTGAGGCTCACTTTGACTGCATTCAAACTTTTCTCGAAGCAGTATTGAGAAACATAGGGTTGTGAACATCTCCGAGCGAAATCGGAATTTCAATTCAAAAAATTTCACTTACATATTTGCGAAGTGTAACATTTTACACACTATCTTAGAAGCACTGCCGTTGAGTTCGAGAGGGAATATCAGAAATTTGTCGACAAAGATTCCTTATTGTGGGGGTTGTAAGTTCGTCAAGACCCCTGGCAACGGGCTGCTGGATCCTGCCCCTATGTACTGACTGTGAATTCTGGCGAATAAAATCTCGCCAATTTTTTTGCATTGCTTGAGCGGCTGCGAAGTCTTATCTCAAGGAAGCGAAGAATTGAGCACAATTTCATTTTTCTTTTCTAACCTTTTGATTCGTCGAAGGACATGATAAGGGGAATGACGTCTGTGTTTGAACAATCAGTCATGTATCTGGCATGCAACACCTCCCGGGAAAACTTTGATTCATATGCTCGCTCCATGATATGGAAACGACAAAAAAAATTCACTCATGAATGTACATCACTCTAAGTTAGAGGGGTGAAGCCCACGACAAAGTAGCAAATCGGGATGGAGTGGGCCAATTACATGGAAATAGGGGAAGGAGTCAACCTCTGATGATTATTGCTGTTGGTAGACTCTGTTTCATTCCAAGTGAACTCATGTTTTCGGTTATCACAGCGCGGAGCGGTGGCTTTTTCGTCGAAACCTCCTTATCACTAGTTATATTTCACCGAGGCCTACCGCTCCGCTGCTGGGGATAATCGAAATCAACAGGTCACTACTTCTGGACCAGAGCGTAGTTGCTGGTTAGCTGTAAGCCTCCAGCTTTTCTCCGTAATGTTGATGAGCGTCAGAATCTACATATGACCAGGCCTGGGCACACGTCTCGGAAGGGTGATTTCGAAAATGCACCCTCCTTGGCTCTGTACCTTTTTAGGCACCTCCCACTCTTTAGGTAATCAAAACCAGCTGTTTCCACAGTAGCCGGGCGCAGCAGCCATAGTTTTGACTTCCTGGTTTTCATTTCGACAATCAAGTAAAAAAAAGCATTGAATAGAGGAAATTCAGTCTATTTTAGGTTTTTTTTTCGTGGTTCTGGAACTTCAGTCGTATCCCATGTAGAAAAAATTATAGGTAGGACGATAAGCTATGTAACAACGATGTGGAAAAGAAATCTCACACTTTTTTGTTCAAGTCTAAACCTAGGCAATCATTGTACGCTGATTGGCTTTCCTCACTAGAAATCTAAATCTGTTTCCAGAATCCAAATAAAAAAATTTAAAATGACATTTGAAACGAGAAAAAGCGTCGCTGCATGCGTTCTGGCCAGAACCTACGAGTGGTATTGTAGTAGTGAATGTACGTGGAGTTGCTATGAATGGCATTAATTCCCTCATCACTTATTCACATGCGATTATTCCATGTACTGCACGAATTTGACCTTTCAAAATTGTTTGCAGTCTTGGAATAGTCGTGCACTCCGAATGCGGTCCAAACATAGAGAATGTACCAGGTTGTTCAATAAGTTTTGTCGTTCGATAAGAGAGGGCGTTGCTACTAGCCCAATTTTTTTTGTTTTGTTGGTACGCTCTTCATATGAACGTATGTGAAGTTTGATTTCAATCTGTCAATTCATTTTTTGTTTACAAGCCATTTAGTGTCGCCGTGTCACAACAATGGAAAAATTGAATATCGTGCAGTGATAAAATTCTTATTTTTGAAAGGTGTAGCACCAAAAGAAATTCGCGAACGAATGTTAAGAGTGTATAATGATTGTTCACCTACAATTAGAACAGTAGAAAGATGGATTGCTGAATTTAAACGTGGTCGTACAAGCCTTGAAGACAATCCACGTGAAGGACGTCCAAAAAGCGCATCAACACCAGAAATCATAGCCAAAATACAGGATATGGTTTTGGAAGATCGTCGATTGACTGAAGAGATTTAGTAGATTACATGAAAGAGATGACACATCTCATCAAGCAGTGTGAGCCATATTTCAAGTGAAATTTCGGGTTTTAGAAAGCTGTGTGCACAATGGGTGCCGCATTCGCTAACAATGGAACAAAAACCCATTCGAATGCGACTTTTTCAGCAACATTTGGAGCGTTTTAAAAATTATAAAGTGGATTTTGTGCTTCGATTCATCACTATGGATGAGACTTGGGTCTATCACCATGATCCTGAATCAAAACAAGAGGCTAAAGGGTGATGTGAACCTGGTTGTTCGGCTTCGAAACGAATTCGTGTCCGGAAATCGGCCAAGAAGGTTATGGCATCAGTTTTTTGAGATGCGAAAGGAATTTTTAGAAGGATTACTTGCAAACTTGTAAAACAATTAATTCTGAATATTATTGCAACCTTTTGGACCAGTTGAAGGAAAAAATTCGTGAAAAAGACCCGGTTTGCAGAAGAAAAAATTCTTTTTCATCAGGACAATGCACCGTGTCTCAAGAGCATTTTGACAATGGCTAAAATCCATCATTTGAAATTCGAATTGTTTGAGCATCCACCGTATTCACCAGATTCGGACCCCAGCGACTTCCATTTGTTTCCAGAACTCAACCAGAACTCAAAAAAAATTATGAGTGGCAAGCGCTTTTCATCAAATGAAGAGGTCATAACGGCTGTTGAAGCGTATTCTACAGATCTTCAGGATTCTCACTTCAGGGATGGGATCCACAGATTGGAGAATCGTTGGAGCAAGCGTATTAATGTTCAGGGGGATTATACTCCCTGAACAATAATACAAAGTGTATTTCGAACAATTAAATTGTGTTTTTCTTATCGAACGACAAAACTTATTGAACAACCTGGTACTTGCGAAGGTTCATTACTGTGCTTCTCTGGGCTAAATTCCGGTCCGCAATTGCGTCTCGACACGCTTTGCGACCGCTCGCATTTTAGTCGGAAGAGCTTCCAGCGCCGCAGCCGTCGATTTGTTGACTCTAGGTGGGTTTCGGAAACTGGAAACTAGAACAAATAGGAGAATGTTGTATAAAAAAGGCCCATCGAGTTGGCTTTGGCGCTGGAAACTCGACTGACCCGAGCGCGCGCGACCTTTTAGGTGATCAATCGCAACACATTTGGATAACTTTAGCATACAAACTAAATCTGAAGCTCTGATAGAAATCGCCATGAACCTTCCGCAAACCTGCTGGGTTATAACCTATCGGGCTACGGTACGTCAGATTCAAAGCACCAACCAAGCAGGTTTCAAGCAGGTTTACGGCTCCGCGAACTTGCCGTGAAACTCGCTTCCGGCGCCGAGAACCCACTATTGACCGGCTCAAGACACGATAAATGCAGGGTAACGATCCTCCAGAAATACTTTCTCTGACTTTCCCTCCCGTTCCCAAGTCCCCATTTTCTTTCCCCTTCCTCTAACGGGTTTAGAGGACTCTGTCGCTAGGCTAGCGTTCTCCGACTGATCGGCCGGGATCATACTCCCGTTGCGGCGATGCGCGAGGAAAGGCGGTATCTACCAATCGTGGCGATATTGAGCATCGGAGTTTTTATGGGCAGATCTGCAGTTCCTGGGGTGGAGTGGGATAAAATATTCATTAGAGAACGGTCGGCACCTTAGTTTTCAGTCGCATTGCCGAAAATTTCAGCAAATGCGCACATCGCCGCGGTGAAATCAACGTCGCCCTACGTCGGACAGCGAAGCCATAGTATTGCGACGATATGCATATTTCTTCTAGTTTCCGGCAATGTGGCTTGCAACGGATGTGTCAAGCGTCCTCAGTAGACTACCTCATCTACCTTCACTTCACGAACTCATCAAAGCCATGGAATCACTTCGATTCGCAATATCCTCACGCATCGCCGAGACGGGAGTACGATCCCTTCCATACAGTAGGAGCCGCAAACCTGGATTACTAAGGGAGTAACGGACGCATCGGAAGAACAGGGTACATGCATCGTATAGAATGCAGTCTGCTTGAGGCGATCAACGAGTTTAGGAGATTTGTGGCGTGGTCCGGGCAACGAGGGCGTCGAAACTGAAGATTCTGAAGGGGAGATTTTTGTGGAGGTTTGGGTCCGCGGCAGGTGCGGGAGTCGCGGTATGTTCGCGACTGATTCGCATATATCAGAGAATAGCCTTGCAGACATTGGAGGTTTTTTTCCCGAGTATGGCAATCGTTCTTCGTTTTTGTAATGCCTAGCGCAGTACCTGCTACAGCTGCAGCCCTGTAATTTTTTTGGTGTCGAAACGTGTGATACGTCACACAAAGAAAATAAAGTATTCCTTTTGTAACCAAAAAACTTCCATTGATATAAAGCCCAGCTCCCTCAATTTAGGCCGACCTAAGCGAGGTTCATCGGTCATCGTTATCATGTCAAAACCTCCTTATCACTCTTATATTTTCTCTCGACCGACCGCTCCGCTGCTTGCTCTACCAGGGGCCGGATTCAGCAACGATAATACCGTGGTTTTAGGGTATAATTTACTCCGCGGGGTAAATTCTTGCGATTCATCAAAAAATAAACCCCAATTTTTGGGTATATATGGGAGTATCCGAGACATACTTTGGGGTTTATTCTGGGGTATGGAGTGGAGTTAATTAAACTCGGGGTATAAATTACCCCAAATTTCGTTGATGAATCCGGCCTCTGGACTCATCCGAACAGACTAGGCTTTACATTTGCATTTACGCTCAATCAGAGTGGTGAGTAATTGAGGTAGATGCACTGGTGGTAAATCAAAATCTGTCCCTTTCATGGGCGTTATTATGAAGGAAAGCAATAACATGAATGCATGTAACTAGTATGCACAAAGCCACAAAAGCAAATGATGAATATATATTCGTACGGTATTGAGGTGGACAGTAGAAAAAAAAACGTTCGGGGAGAAAACCTTGTTTGATCAACACCACAACAGCTCCTATTTTATAGAGTGACTTGACTACTGCATTTGTATATTAATGTTCATTGGTACGGACTGAACATTAGTTGGAATTGTTGAGCACGCAATCAGTTTGTGTTGCGGGATTTCCTGTCCGCCGGATTAGGCTGTTGATCATATGAATATACGCGGACCGACTTGTTTTCGCTTGGCCTGCACATGAATTGATATTCAGTGAACAGCTGTTTTTTTTCAGAATCGAAAATTTGTCAACTTGAATATTAATAAACGACAATATGACGTGCAATGATGTGGAATACACCAATCTAAATTCCCATTCTATCAAAAAGGGGCTCTTTCAAGCAAGAATAGAGCTTGGCTCAGACAAAAACGTTGCAACAAAAGCGGAGAAAAGTAGGGTGGCGAAAAATTAACAAAATTTCAAATTTCTAAACAGCCAAAAGAAATAGTTTTAGTTTCCATGCTGATCTTGGAGAGTGTCAAGCGCTGATCACAGTGGTATCACTGAAATCTTCCAGGACCCCCTAGCGATTTAAGCCTAGTTTTGACTGCAGGTGGGCGACGGGGCGATTGCCAGCGAATGACACGTTTCGTCTAGTGAACGTTGATAACTTCACATGACAAGGTCAGTGTTTACGGGTCGAAACGTGTTATTGATAACTACCAGCCATTAATTTCACTGATTGATTGAATTTCTTCGATCATCCGTGAGGCTATGCACTATGAACAGAATCGCTGCCGCTGCTACATCGCTGCAGCGGCGGGTGTGAAATCGCTGCGATGAAAAACAGCAGCGATGCAGTCAAAACTAGGCTTTAGTCAACAAATCGATTTCTTAACTGTTTACTTACCACTCTGCCTACTCAGGCAAACTGATATTAGCAAGTGGCTAGCAAAAGCCCACTCTCCGCCCCATTTTCACCGATGCAGGCTCAAGGCCGATCAAGGGAGCCCTGCTGCTAGGTGTTTGGTTGCACGTGATTGGTCGGGGGCGTGTTTGTCCATTAGAGAATGAGACTCCCCTGCTAATTCGGAATGACCACCGCTCGACATCTACTCCCTTGCTCTTGCAGCCCTAGACGAGGCATCGCGATGATGCCGTAAACCCACCCACTCTGCGCTGTGATTGGTTCGATGAGCTCACTTCCCTTGCTGCTGACACAGTTCAGCTCCCTTGCTGATTCCGGTTTTGGTGACCTCTTTTCCCTTGCTAATATTGTTTTCGAATCAGCCAATGAGGAGAGTTCAGCTCCCTTGGTGCTCGTGCTTCCCCTCCTCCCTTGCACTGCTAACACGTCAAAAACCGTCAAGAGGCTATTACGTGGTGAATCGACGTCATCAATCATTCCACTTTCTTCCTCTCGCCTGCCTTCACTTATTTTTTGCTCTCTCTTAATTTATTCTTCTCTCTTAGTCAATTACAACTCAAAATATGTCTCGATTGAATGAAGCGTTGAAATTTTGGAGGCGCCCGTGTTGCCTACCCTAAATAGGGCTTTCTCCAGCCTTTCCGCGAGGTTTTACAAAACAGAGTTATGTGTGCGCGACAGTACAGGAATAATCCGTGCTCGAAATCTGCTAAACGCCCCGGAGGATAAAAAAAAGCATTTTCATAGCTTCTTCTTCTTCTTCTTTGCAGCCACAGAGAGGGGTTCTGTCATAGGTTCAGAAACTTGGCTGCTAGCACTGGGTTCGTCCACAGATCCATTGTCGTCAATGTAGTCGGCCTTTTCGGGCAATTGAACAGGTGCGCAGTAGTATGCCCTTGACTACCGCAATCAGGACACTCGTCAGGTTTGCTGTTGTCAATCCTATGCAAGTATGACATAAGCATGGGGGAGTGTCCACAGCGTAACGATGCGAGGGTGCACCTGGCACGCCTGCCAAGTTCCATCTCTGTCTCGGAGACCTTTGGAGGTGCGACTCCCAGGATGGGGTTTATGGCAACTCTGCTCAAGTGTTCCTTCACGAATCGGGTATGCTCCGCGCGCAAGAGACGGAGGCGTTCTTGTTGTGCTTCGGTCCATCTCTGCACATCTACTTTCGAAGGAGCATCAGCGAAAGGCTTTCTGATACACCTCTCTCTCTCACCGGGTTTAGTACTCTTCGCGAAGGATGATTCGGCTGCTTCACGATGTTAATGTACATTTGTTGCGCCTGGAGTTGGCAGTGGTCTCTAACTGGCAATATGCGAGCTTCGGCATGTAAGTGCTCTATTGGAGAGCTTTTAGAACAGCCTGTTGCAATTCGCAGAGCACAATTTTGGACGCGCTGCAGCTTGGACCAAGAGGTGTCCGACACGATGTGCTGCCAGACTGGCGCAGCATACTCCAAGGCGGGTTGCACAATAGCCTTATACGTGGTCAGGATCGTTTCTTTATTGCATCCCCAGGACGTTCCACCGAGAGCACGCAGGACTTTGAGTCTTGTTTTCACTGTGGCTTGCTTCTGCTCAGTGTTCTTATGAAACTTCAACGAAGGATCCAACACGAGTCCAAGCAGCTTGGGGAATCGGGTGGCCTGCAATTGAGTTTCGTCCCATTTCACCATAGGATGGGCACTGTGCTCTGCATTATCAGTGGAAAAGACGGTGACGGACGATTCTGAGGCAGAGACTGTGAGCATTTTGCGATCGAAGAAACATTTCAACTCGATCAAGTAGTCATTGATCTTACTGGTGGCTACCTTAATGTCGCGATCTCGGCACAGAATAGTAATATCATCCGCGTATGCAACGACCTTGATGTCTTGAGGGGGAACGGGCAGATCTTCTAGATATAAACTGAAAAGTGCAGGCGATAAAACTCCTCCCTGAGGGACACCAGCGGCGATGGGGATGCTATTGGAAACATGTCCCTGGAATAGCACATTTGCCCGACGTCCTTTTGTCAAGGCAGTTATCCACCGCTTCTGCCATGGCTTGATGGTAGACTTCAACAGACTCTCTGATAGTAGGCCTAGATTGACAGTGTCAAATGCCTTTGTTAAGTCGAGGGCCACACCAACAGTACGTTGGGGTTTGATGGCATTGAAGCCGTCCAGCACATAGCTCACAATTTCCAACAAGGCCGTAGTGGTAGAATGTAATTTACGGAAACCATGTTGGTGCTGCTGTTGGCTGTTATGCTCGGCAAGCTCCTCCACAACCAGTTTTTCGGCAATTTTGGCGATGGGTGAGAGCAGACTGATCGGCCGGTACCCTTTAGCCGTAGATGGTGACTTTCCCGGCTTCGGCAGTGGAATAACGCGAGCCACTTTCCAATTTTGGGGTAAAGTACATGTACGAAACGATGTATTTATGACGTCAGCAATAAAGGGCAGTAGTTCACTGGGCAGTCTCTTCAGGACTGCAGGGCTCAAACCGTCTGGCCCTAATGCCTTCGAGTTGCTCATCTCCTTTATTGCCTTCTCGACCTGTGCAGGCGTGACTGCATCATCTACATTCATGAGAGGCAACTTACAGAGTTCCCGTACAGTTATTCTGTTCTGCTTCTCTCTTTTGGTTCTAGTGATGAAAAAATGCTTCCAAAGAGCATTTGCGGCCTCCTTCCCTGATTTGAAGACTCCACCTTCAAACTCAATCGTGGACTTGTCGGCGGAGGTGAACTTTCCGGAGATCCTTTTCAAGGCCTTACACGTTGCTGCTGCATCATTTCTGAAGTTCATCTTCTCAGTGAACTTTTCCCAAGTTTCCTTCTTGTGCCTGTCAAGGTCCTTCCTGATCTCATCATCCAGCGCAGCGATGTCTGGGTCAAGATGATTTGCGGCTCTCTTTGCGTCCCTTGTCCTTATCTTCTGCAGTGTTTCCCTGGTGACATTGGGAAAGAAGGTCTTAACGCGGCCTTCAGGGATCGCAGCTTTCATAGCCTTCAAGATAGCATCAGATAGGTGGCGCTCCTTCTGGTGTACACCGCCATTCCACGGATAATCAGCCGCTTGGCGGAGCGCAACCTCCTTGAACAGGCTCCAGTCTGCAAGGCCTAAATTAAGATAAGAACGATGACGAACACCTGTATAGGGAGCAAGAGAGTTAGAGAGGTCAATATCGACAAAGACAGGGATGTGATCGCTGGAAAGAGTTGTGGATGTCGACCAAGAGCAGGCATCAGAGAGATTGGAAGAGACGAGGGAGATGTCTGGGCTAGATGATCGGCCGTTGGCAGGGAGACGAGTGGGCTGGCCATCGTTTAAGATAACCAGATCGCACTCCTCCGCCCATTCTTCGACGTCACCTCCTCTAGCATCAGAATCAAGGGACGAGCAGAACATGTGCGCATTGAAGTCACCCGCAAAGACAATTGAGGGAGAAAGAGAGCAGTCATACAGCTGCTTGAGAAGGGGGATAGGATTGTATGTTGAGGACAAGAGGAAGAAGGAGGGATATGTATATTAAAAAGATAAAGTGGTGTTTTAAGAGGTAGATGGATGGGGATGTACTCGAGAGTGCCATCCACTGGAGTGTTTGGAATAATGTGAGAGGGAAGAGAGGACAGAACAAAAGTAGAGACTCCGCCTCCTTGAGATGACCTAGGAGTATGATATGCAGTATAGCCCGGGATGTTTGGATGTCTAGAGGTAGCAGAGGGAGAGAGTTTGGTCTCCTGGACCATGATAACATCCGGGTGATGAGTACGGGCAAAGAGAGATAATTCAGAAAGCTTGGTCCGAAGGCCGTTTAGATTGATGTGTACAATAGATAGGGGGCGGTTGGTAGATGAGGAATTTGAGTTACTGGAGGCGGAGCACACAATACAACGAAAGGAAGAATCGTGGTGCCTCACAGAACTGAGACCCGAACAGGAGAAGTGCACCCACCTTTCGCATCCAAAACATTGGACGCTGGTTCCATACCAATTGACATCTCTGCCGCATGTGGCACATGGGTACTTCTTCTTCTTCGCGGGTCCTGGATTCCTTTCGACTCCGGCCATTTGTGTAAGAATCCTCAGGAGAGCTGCAGCCAGCCAGCACCTCTCCCATGACAAAAACCCTCTCCGCGGAGGGATTGACGTCGGTTTGCACGGAGGTGATCTTCTTTCCTCCACACTGCCACGGCACGAACATACGACATCTCGGCAGCATTTTCATAGCTTCGACAAGAGGAATGGTGTGCACGGCTGGGACGTTTAATGGTGTTCAAAAATTACTTGAGGTCTGGCTCAAAGCTTTGTTCTAGGAGTTGTTTTGGGTGCATATTACGAACCTGAGGTATATTTGCCTACTCTTTTGTATATTTCGGCTGATTGAGTTCGAAGCTTCTCACTGTGGAAAATTTAACTGGTCAAATGCGGCTTTTCGCGATTTCCAAAAAAAAATTGATCCAAACTTCTCCATAGGGCTTGCTTGGGATGCTTCACAAAAATCTTTGGTCTGACAGTCGATTTTTCCGAGATTACGTCATGCTACGGCGGGTGCACGGTATCCTTCGGCAGTTCGAAAACTTTTTTCGAAATATCGAGTTTTCGACTAATTTAATTTTTAAAAATTTTGATTAATCGAGTGGTTGGTTCACTCAATGTCGACTGTTCCAGTCGACATTAAAACTTGATGACTCAACATAAGTATAGTGTACGGTAGTTGGTCGAAGTCTCTACATAGCTTGATTCTGAAACTTTCTGTGGGGTTTATTTGGAACGCCGAACACGAATTTGAGGTTCATTCGCCAACTTTGAGTTAGTAACCTGCAGTAACCTTCGGTATAACAACAATCGGCTTCCAGTCGAAAGTCCTGAGCCAAAAGCTGGATAATTTTTTGACCCTTTGAAATTTTTGATGGCTACCTTTTTACGAGTTTGAGAAAACGCCCCTTCTCAGAATCTTCAGGCATTTAGAAACTTTGAGCGCGGATTAATTATGCACCGTCACACACCTACAGCTCTCTATCCACGGTTTTACAACACCTTTCGGGGAGTTGCAAGTAATCCCTAGTATGAGCACTGCGTATGAATGGAGCCGTTCTACATCGAACGCAACTGATTTGATTCCTGTGGTCTATACGGACGCCTCAAATTGTTCAATGTATAAATTAGCTAAGAGCAAGTTTATTACAGTTTCCAAATGATGTTTTAGTGCTTAGTACGTAACAGTTGTTCGATGGCCTTTCGCTTAGGAAAAATCAAATTGATCGTGATTGGTTGATGTCGGGGCTGCGCTTCCATTGCCTGCTCTTTTCCACGATATCCAGAGGATCGACTACATTGGTTTTAATTATTTCTGTTCTTTAATAAGTGTTGAATCCAAAATCCCGGCCAGAACTAACAACGCAAGCTCCTAACAGATGAAAGGACAGTACACACTATTTTCTCGAATATTCTACTGTTCCAAACAAAAATCTAGACTTCGTTAACAAACGCTGGACTTTTGGAGTCATTCGATGTTGATTTCTTTCCCTCATCTCTCTCTACCCCAATTTGAGATAAGTCGTCCAGCCTTACGAGATACGGAGGTTAGAAGAACTAAACGAGCTTCTTTACACCAAAATTCTAACTTAAAGGCAGTGGTCGCGATCAAATATGCTTGTCGTCTTTTTCTCTCTAAACCCTTTTCTGAGTCTTGAGTTGTATAACCTATAAGAAAAATCGCGGAAAAACCGCTGTTCTGGGCCAAAATTAAGCCGGGACTTTCTTGTCTTTTGATGGTGGACGAGCCCACTCCACATCATCGGCATCGATGACCTCTTATATGAAGAACATCAGCCGGCTTGAAATTGAATTTCAATCAATGAACCTTTGAGTATATGTACTCATCTAGTCAAGAGCATTGACTGGAGTGCTTTCTTTCATTGCTCAACTGGTTTTATTAGGTAAACTTGCATTTATTTCTTCCTCTGAATGTCGATGATTTTTGACTGCTCGACATGAGAAGGCAATCTTTTTGGTCGACGCTGCGCAAGTGTGCACGAACTGGCATTTTTGGACCTTAAAATCTCTATTTCTTGCCCGTTTTTTTACCGCGCTACCTTCATAGTTTTTCAGCTGTTTTTGATCTAAGCTGATTTTTGTAATTTTTTCGATAACGTTTTTCATCGTGACCACTGCCTTTAAGGGCAGCATGTACACTCCAAAAATTATGTCGATTACATGACATGAATTGAAGGTTTGGGACTGATAGTATTGACAGCCAACCGAGAAAACCTCTATGCACATAGAAAAATAACGAGCTCTTTTTGTTTTGAAGTGGAGAGTACGAGTTACACCGCAGGATGCCCGCTCGGTGGAAATACTAAAGTCAGCGACAAAATGGTCGAGGTAGTGAAGCCAATAGACCCTTCAGCCAAGATCATACCTCCAGAGACGAACAACGGGACGCGATGTTCACTATCAATATCGACCGAAAATCGATACTCCTCATATGGGCTGTCGCCGTCGCTAATCAGGGGAAGTATGATCCCAGCCTTACGGCCGGTACTGGAACGCTTGCGTTGGTCAAAGCGCTAACAATGACCCAAGTTGATCGTATTAGCGGAGTATTGAGCCGGAAAAACATGCAGTCTCCGCCCACTCCCTTTACAGCACCAACTCCTTAGGCCTAGTGGATACTTCGTCGCGGGTACGACGGCGTAACCGCGACAGAGAGTGCTCAACGACTTGATCGGTGATCGGCCGGTCGCTTGCGAATGGAGATGACGCAATATTGCGTCCACGATCAAATACACACTATTTTCTCGAAGGAGTGTTTTTCATCTCCTTTAAATGATAGGGTATAATCTTCTATAATCTAATACAGGCTCATTTGTAGGTGCTTGATACGGAGCTGCAAGGAAACTTTGTGTCCCGTCTAATCGCAAGCGTCGATCTACCCCCGCTCGTCCAATCACGCGCGCCGCTCATCCTCCATTTCCCCGTCTCTCTCGCGGTTGGAATACATTAGGACCACCACCCGTAATAATAATATAATGGAAAATCAATTAGTGGAAGAATTGTGCTATTCCTGAGCCTCATAATCGTTCGCAATGGTTACACAACACAGGTTGAGGCTGCAAAACTTCCATTAAAGTTTCGAATGTCAAAAGATTCCCAATGTGAACTCCTAAAAGTTCGAAACTCCCTTCCAGGTTAGCTTTCGGCTTCTGGAGCCTTCTTCAGACCTTCACTTCGATCCAGAATCAGCCGATCGTGATTTCTGGCCCGTTCTAGGCAGAAGTGAAGGTCTGAAGAAGGCTCTAAGAGCCGAAAGCTAACCTGAAAGGAAGTTTCCAACTTTCGGAAGTTCACTTTGAAAAACTTTTGAGACACTTGAAACTTTAATGAAAGTTTTGCAGCCACAACCTGGGTTGTGAAACCATTGTGAAAAATCAAATAGTGTTAAAGCCTCATTTTGTATTTATGGCGGGAAATATTGCGTGTAATTGGTTTGATATACTAAGTATTGGGATTGGACATAAATTCTCGAAAATCAGGATCAATCGTGTAAAATTGAATTTAGAATACAGGTTTCATTTTCGCTCCAATGTTGCTTGTCCATGCTTTCGTTCTTGTTGATGTTGTTGTTATCTCATCACTTCTGACATTGCTCATCTCTTGCGCTTGTGTGACTTTTTTATTTGTTCTTTTTCCTATAGAAGTAGAACATATACGTTCGAGTATCAGTTAAATATAGAGATTAGAAATCTTAAAGTTCGTTGAATATACAGATGTGGAATACAGGTATCAATGAGGTGAGGGGACAAGAAACATTTAAGAGCCGAAATAGAAATATTTGAGTGAGTGATCTGATAGGATTTTTTAAAATATGTGCACCACTTAGACTACCGTGTCCCTATTTTCATTACAACACCCTGTGATCATTGTGATTACCATTTTCTTGACTGCGATTGTTTTTTTATCTGTACGTTCCTTGTTTCCGTCATAATATTGTTTCTCGTGCTTTGTCTCATTATATTGAATGAAAAATTAGCAATGCGCACTGCTTGTTTGTCTGTATAAGGCTGAAGATATAGGATGTGCCATCGTGGGTTAATAAAAAGCTGTGGTCATATGGTATGACCCAATCTAGTGACCGGGGATACGAGAAAAGCCCCTTTTGGGGGCTAAACAAATATGTAACACCAGCAAGGGAGAAGGAAAAAGCAGCAGGAAGGCAGGGTAAGGTGAAAATCGAGAGCAGCAAGAAAGCGTAAGTGAATATATACTCCCTTGCAATGGGAGAGAGCAATGATTTCACCCCCTTGCTAAAAAAACGACAGCTTTTTTGAAGCCCCCTGCTCCCCGAGGATGACTCCCTTGCAAAAAATAGCGAGTCTTTGCAGGCCCCTTGGCTGGTAGTGATCCTCCTCGTGTTGTCACAACAATACGAGAAACGTATCGTAACAAGACATGACAACGAATGCTAATGTCATATGTTTGTTATGAGTTTGTCACGAGGGAACACACACTCCAACGCAAAAACCACAGCGCTAAATGGGAAATGAAGCTGTAACGTTCATCTCATCACGGCGCGCACGCAAACTGCTCTATTTTGTAAGTGTCAGCAACAGCACTAAACCCTACGAAGGGATGAAGCACTCGCAGATGAATGCAAAAATCACAGTCATACGCGAGAACTGAACCCGGGACGCACGTCCAGTAGCAGCGCGCACACCAACTGCCCCAATCGTTCGTTGTGTCCCTCACATAATATAATGGTTCGCCATACTGATCACTGCGGTGTACCCACCACTAATCGAAGTGATTGGAGACCACTGGTCGGTTCATAAAGAGGTGGAATCGACATTTGGGGCACTTCCCATTATTACCTTCTCGGTGCACCGTTTTAAGAATTTTCCTGTTACTCGACCCTTCAAAATTTCGTTGGTTTTGTACTTTACTCTGAGAGATTTGACCGAAAAGCTGCCGCGAAACAGCCCGCCAGACCCCGCAGCGGCTCCAGGTGGACTACTTTTCGGCTATTTCGAGGCTATTTCTCGGCTTTTTACGAAAAGGACGAAAAAATAGCCGGGAAATAACAAGAAGTAACCAAAAGTAACCATGACGCAGCCGTCAACGGCTTGCCGAGCCGCCATCCGGGGCCGCCAGCAGTTGGGTCGTGTCTCCAGAGACTAAGCGAGGTCCAAGTACCTCAACCTTGGATAATTGAACCCACGCAGGTGTTGACATCTGAATCATTCCTCTGTAATGCGTCTTATACTTACCTGAAAAGCATTATCTCTTGGCTATTCCCCGGATATGTCTATGCTAAAACTCTCAGAGTAGCATGAACGCATTTCTGCAGCCTTTTTATCTCTATCGAATCGCTCTTCTACTTCTCCGAGTGGCTTGTTTATTTTGATTATCTTTTCTATATTCACATTGGTGAATATTCTAATGCCATCACTTATTTTGATTTCAATCATTTCAGTAAACTCATGTGGATTAGTAACATTTTGATGTCGCGTGAGAGTTTGACTTCTAGTTTCGAAATTGTGTCTTCAATATGCATTTTTTAATTCATTCCTTTTTTTCAGTTTGATTATGAGTTTAATTTCTGGGACTGATTTTTTCACAGAGCTTTGAAAGCGCTTTTCAATTTGATAGTTTCGGTAAACGGAAACCGCTGACTCTAGCTGTATTTATTCGCTACATTCATCTTCATATTATCCCCTTTTTGCTTGGGAAAATATTTCTCTTTTCGAGAGAAAAATGTTTTTAATAATCACTTGTGAGAGTTGGTAGCTATGGATAGGGTTAAACCCGTTTTGGAAAAGCTTTTTTCTCTTTCATTATCGTTTCGAAGTTTCTTGGTTTGTTAACTGCCGGATGGGTAAATTTACGAGAAGTTAAAACCAGAAGAGCAAAATTATGCAAGCAAAAAAATGAATCAACAAAACGTCTCACTTTCAAAATGGACAGAACCTCATACACATCTACCAAATTTACAAATTGTGGTGAGCGCGAAGCGCTCACCAGGATTTGGCTTTGATCTCTTCCCGCGCGGATGCCCTACAATGAGATCACCTATTCATACCGTCAACAGAGGTATGAGCTGTACACTATTCGACGCGCTGCAAGAAATTACATATGTGTGCAACTTTTCATCCCAATTGGTCCCCGCTTTCTGAAGTTATGACCTCTCAAAGTACGCAAAAACGTTCTCCACCACCGCCTCCGCCTCCGCCTCCGCCACCGCCTCCGCCTCCGCCTCCGCCTCCGCCTCCGCCTCCGCCTCCGCCTCCGCCTCCGCCTCCGCCTCCGCCTCCGCCTCCGCCTCCGCCTCCGCCTCCGCCTCCGCCTCCGCCTCCGCCTCCGCCTCCGCCTCCGCCTCCGCCTCCGCCTCCGCCTCCGCCTCCACCTCCGTCCGTCGAAAACCATTTTTTTGGAAGGCGTGGACCAAATCGCTCGAAAATTTATGACTAGATGTAATAGACAACGGGAATGACGAAAATAATTGTCAGAACTCACCATAATGACTTCTGGGCCCCTAACGGGCGTTTGAAACTCGGAAACCGGCCTCTCAAGATTAGTTTATAAAAATGACGGGTTTTTCGTTATCAGTCATTGTTTTCTTAGAGACTCCATATAAATACCTTGCTCTCTAGGGTGGTGTACTCTAAACGTCCGGCTTGGAACAGGACGCTATGCGGAAGGGTTGTTTTTGAGCGTAGCGCGTGTTTGTACCATGCGCACCAAAGATAAGAAGTCGTCGCAGGGTGTGCTGAAGTGTCGGTTGACTATGCGAGACCGCAGTAGGAGTATGCAGGACGTCGTGGAACTACAGCAACCATTCAGTAGGGGTGTGCAGGACGCCGTAGAATGTGTGCAGGACCTCAGTAGGAGTGTGCAGGACCTTAGTAGGAGTGTGCAGGACATCATGGGACCTGTGCAGGACCCCAGTAGGGGTGTGCAGGACGTCGTAGAATGTGTGCAGGACCTCAGTAGGAGTGTGCAGGACCTTAGTAGGAGTGTGCAGGACATCATGGGACCTGTGCAGGACCCCAGTAGGGGTGTGCAGGACCTCAGTAGGAGTGTGCAGGACATTTTGGGACCTGTGCAGGACCCCAGTAAGGGTGTGCAGGACGTCGTAGAATGTGTGCAGGACCTCAGTGGGAGTGTGCAGGACCTTAGTAGGAGTGTGCAGGACATCATGGGACCTGTGCAGGACCCCAGTAGGGGTGTGCAGATCCTCAGTAGGAGTGTGCATGACATTATGGGACCTGTACAGGACCTCAGTAGGAGTGCGCAGGATATCATGGAACGTGTGCAGGACCCCAGTAGGGGTGTGCAGGACGTCGTAGAATGTGTGCAGGACCTCAGTAGGAGTGTGCAGGACCTTAGTAGGAGTGTGCAGGACATCATGGGACCTGTGCAGGACCCCAGTAGGAGTGTGCAGGACATCATGGAACCTGTGTAGGACCCCAGTAGGGGTGTGCAGGACATCGTAGAATGTGTGCAGAACATCCCAGTAGGAGTGTGCAGGACATCATGGGACCTGTGCAGGACCCCAGTAGGGGTGTGCAGGACGTCGTAGAATGTGTGCAGGACCTTAGTAGGACTGTGCAGGACATCATGAAACATGTGCAAGACCCCTGTAAGGATGAGCAGGACTTCATGGAATGTGGGGAGGACATCAGTAGGAGTGTGCAGGACATCATGAAGCGTGTGCAGAGACCCCAGTAGGGTTGAGCAGGACGTCATGGAATGTGTGTAGGACCTCAGTAAAATTACACAGGACATCATAGAACGTGTGCAGGACCCCAATAGGGGTGTGCAGGACATCATGGAATGTGTGCAGGACCTTAGTAGGAGTGTGCAGGACATCATGAAACGTGTGCAAGACCCCTGTAAGGATGATCAGAACTTCGTGGAATGTGTGCAGGACATCAGTAGGAGTGTGCAGGACATCATGAAGCGTGTGCAGGACCCAAATAGGGGTGTGCAGGACATCATGGAATGTGTGCAGGACCTTAGTAGGAGTGTGCAGGACATCATGAAACGTGTGCAAGACCCCTGTAAGGATGATCAGAACTTCGTGGAATGTGTGCAGGACATCAGTAGGAGTGTGCAGGACATCATGAAACGTGTGCAAGACCCCTGTAAGGATGAGCAGGACTTCATGGAATGTGTGCTGGATCTCAGTAGGGGTGTGCAGGACGCCGTAGAATGTGTGCAGGACCTCAGTAGGAGTGTGCAGGACCTTAGTAGGAGTGTGCAGGACATCATGGGACCTGTGCAGGAGCGTGAGCGCGTTGTGGTGAGCGCGAAGCGCTCACCAGGATTTGGCTTTGATCTCTTCCCGCGCGGATGCCCTACAATGAGATCACCTATTCATACCGTCAACAGAGGTATGAGCTGTACACTATTCGACGCGCTGCAAGAAATTACATATGTGTGCAACTTTTCATCCCAATTGGTCCCCGCTTTCTGAAGTTATGACCTCTCAAAGTACGCAAAAACGTTCTCCACCACCGCCTCCGCCTCCGCCTCCGCCACCGCCTCCGCCTCCGCCTCCGCCTCCGCCTCCGCCTCCGCCTCCGCCTCCGCCTCCGCCTCCGCCTCCGCCTCCGCCTCCGCCTCCGCCTCCGCCTCCGCCTCCGCCTCCGCCTCCGCCTCCGCCTCCGCCTCCGCCTCCGCCTCCGCCTCCGCCTCCGCCTCCGCCTCCGCCTCCGCCTCCACCTCCGTCCGTCGAAAACCATTTTTTTGGAAGGCGTGGACCAAATCGCTCGAAAATTTGTGACTAGATGTAATAGACCACGGGAATGACGAAAATAATTGTCAGAACTCACCATAATGACTTCTGGGCCCCTAACGGGCGTTTGAAACTCGGAAACCGGTCTCTCAAGATTAGTTTATAAAAATGACGGGTTTTTCGTTATCAGTCATTGTTTTCTTAGAGACTCCATATGAATACCTTGCTCTTTAGGGTGGTGTACTCTAAACGTCCGGCTTGGAACAGGACGCTATGCGGAAGGGTTGTTTTTGAGCGTGGCGCGTGTTTGTACCATGCGCACCAAAGGTAAGAAGTCGTTGCAGGGTGTGCTGAAGTGTCGGTTGACTATGCGAGACCGCAGTAGGAGTATGCAGGACGTCGTGGAACTACAGCAACCCCTCAGTAGGGGTGTGCAGGACGCCGTAGAATGTGTGCAGGACCTCAGTAGGAGTGTGCAGGGCCTTAGTAGGAGTGTGCAGGACATCATGGGACCTGTGCAGGACCCCAGTAGGGGTGTGCAGGACGTCGTAGAATGTGTGCAGGACCTCAGTAGGAGTGTGCAGGACCTTAGTAGGAGTGTGCAGGACATCATGGGACCTGTGCAGGAGCGTGAGCGCGTTGTGGTGATTGCGAAGCGCTCACCAGGATTTGGCTTTGATCTCTTCCCGCGCGGATGCCCTACAATGAGATCACCTATTCATACCGTCAACAGAGGTATGAGCTGTACACTATTCGACGCGCTGCAAGAAATTACATATATGTGCAACTTTTCATCCCAATTGGTCCCCGCTTTCTGAAGTTATGACCTCTCAAAGTACGCAAAAACGTTCTCCACCCCCGCCTCCGCCTCCGCCTCCGCCACCGCCTCCGCCTCCGCCTCCGCCTCCGCCTCCGCCTCCGCCTCCGCCTCCGCCTCCGCCTCCGCCTCCGCCTCCGCCTCCGCCTCACTCCGCCTCCGCCTCCGCCTCCGCCTCCGCCTCCGCCTCCGCCTCCGCCTCCGCCTCCACCTCCACCTCCGTCCGTCGAAAACCATTTTTTTGGAAGGCGTGGACCAAATCGCTCGAAAATTTGTGACTAGATGTAATAGACCACGGGAATGACGAAAATAATTGTCAGAACTCACCATAATGACTTCTGGGCCCCTAACGGGCGTTTGAAACTCGGAAACCGGTCTCTCAAGATTAGTTTATAAAAATGACGGGTTTTTCGTTATCAGTCATTGTTTTCTTAGAGACTCCATATGAATACCTTGCTCTTTAGGGTGGTGTACTCTAAACGTCCGGCTTGGAACAGGACGCTATGCGGAAGGGTTGTTTTTGAGCGTGGCGCGTGTTTGTACCATGCGCACCAAAGATAAGAAGTCGTCGCAGGGTGTGCTGAAGTGTCGGTTGACTATGCGAGACCGCAGTAGGAGTATGCAGGACGTCGTGGAACTACAGCAACCCCTCAGTAGGGGTGTGCAGGACGCCGTAGAATGTGTGCAGGACCTCAGTAGGAGTGTGCAGGGCCTTAGTAGGAGTGTGCAGGACATCATGGGACCTGTGCAGGACCCCAGTAGGGGTGTGCAGGACGTCGTAGAATGTGTGCAGGACCTCAGTAGGAGTGTGCAGGACCTTAGTAGGAGTGTGCAGGACATCATGGGACCTGTGCAGGACCCCAGTAGGGGTGTGTAGGACCTCAGTAGGAGTGTGCAGGACATTTTGGGACCTGTGCAGGACCCCAGTAAGGGTGTGCAGGACGTCGTAGAATGTGTGCAGGACCTCAGTGGGAGTGTGCAGGACCTTAGTAGGAGTGTGCAGGACATCATGGGACCTGTGCAGGACCCCAGTAGGGGTGTGCAGGACCTCAGTAGGAGTGTGCATGACATTATGGGACCTGTACAGGACCTCAGTAGGAGTGCGCAGGATATCATGGAACGTGTGCAGGACCCCAGTAGGGGTGTGCAGGACGTCGTAGAGATGTGTGCAGGACCTCAGTAGGAGTGTGCAGGACCTTAGTAGGAGTGTGCAGGACATCATGGGACCTGTGCAGGACCCCAGTAGGAGTGTGCAGGACATCATGGAACCTGTGTAGGACCCCAGTAGGGGTGTGCAGGACATCGTAGAATGTGTGCAGAACATCAGTAGGAGTGTGCAGGACATCATGGGACCTGTGCAGGACCCCAGTAGGGGTGTGCAGGACGTCGTAGAATGTGTGCAGGACCTTAGTAGGAGTGTGCAGGACATCATGAAACATGTGCAAGACCCCTGTAAGGATGAGCAGGACTTCATGGAATGTGTGCAGGACATCAGTAGGAGTGTGCAGGACATCATGAAGCGTGTGCAGGACCCCAGTAGGGTTGAGCAGGACGTCATGGAATGTGTGTAGGACCTTAGTAAAATTACACAGGACATCATAGAACGTGTGCAGGACCCCTGTAAGGATGATCAGAACTTCGTGGAATGTGTGCAGGACATCAGTAGGAGTGTGCAGGACATCATGAAACGTGTGCAAGACCCCTGTAAGGATGAGCAGGACTTCATGGAATGTGTGCTGGATCTCAGTAGGGGTGTGCAGGACGCCGTAGAATGTGTGCAGGACCTCAGTAGGAGTGTGCAGGACCTTAGTAGGAGTGTGCAGGACATCATGGGACCTGTGCAGGACCCCAGTAGGGGTGTGCAGGACGTCGTAGAATGTGTGCAGGACCTCAGTAGGAGTGTGCAGGACCTTAGTAGGAGTGTGCAGGACATCATGAGACCTGTGCAGGACCCCAGTAGGGGTGTGCAGGACCTCAGTAGGAGTGTGCAGGACATTTTGGGACCTGTGCAGGACCCCAGTAAGGGTGTGCAGGACGTCGTAGAATGTGTGCAGGACCTCAGTGGGAGTGTGCAGGACCTTAGTAGGAGTGTGCAGGACATCATGGGACCTGTGCAGGACCCCAGTAGGGGTGTGCAGGACCTCAGTAGGAGTGTGCATGACATTATGGGACCTGTACAGGACCTCAGTAGGAGTGCGCAGGATATCATGGAACGTGTGCAGGACCCCAGTAGGGGTGTGCAGGACGTTGTAGAATGTGTGCAGGACCTCAGTAGGAGTGTGCAGGACCTTAGTAGGAGTGTGCAGGACATCATGGGACCTGTGCAGGACCCCAGTAGGAGTGTGCAGGACATCATGGAACCTGTGTAGGACCCCCGTAGGGGTGTGCAGGACATCGTAGAATGTGTGCAGAACATCAGTAGGAGTGTGCAGGACATCATGGGACCTGTGCAGGACCCCAGTAGGGGTGTGCAGGACGTCGTAGAATGTATGCAGGACCTTAGTAGGAGTGTGCAGGACATCATGAAACATGTGCAAGACCCTGTAAGGATGAGCAGGACTTCATGGAATGTGTGCAGAACATCAGTAGGAGTGTGCAGGACATCATGAAGCGTGTGCAGGACCCCAGTAGGGTTGAGCAGGACGTCATGGAATGTGTGTAGGACCTTAGTAAAATTACACAGGACATCATAGAACGTGTGCAGGACCCCAATAGGGGTGTGCAGGACATCATGGAATGTGTGCAGGACCTTAGTAGGAGTGTGCAGGACATCATGAAACGTGTGCAAGACCCCTGTAAGGATGATCAGAACTTCGTGGAATGTGTGCAGAACATCAGTAGGAGTGTGCAGGACATCATGGGACCTGTGCAGGACCCCAGTAGGGGTGTGCAGGACGTCGTAGAATGTGTGCAGGACCTTAGTAGGAGTGTGCAGGACATCATGAAACATGTGCAAGACCCCTGTAAGGATGAGCAGGACTTCATGGAATGTGTGCAGGACATCAGTAGGAGTGTGCAGGACATCATGAAGCGTGTGCAGGACCCCAGTAGGGTTGAGCAGGACGTCATGGAATGTGTGTAGGACCTTAGTAAAATTACACAGGACATCATGGAACGTGTGCAGGACCCCAATAGGGGTGTGCAGGACATCATGGAATGTGTGCAGGACCTTAGTAGGAGTGTGCAGGACATCATGAAACGTGTGCAAGACCCCTGTAAGGATTATCAGAACTTCGTGGAATGTGTGCAGGACATCAGTAGGAGTGTGCAGGACATCATGAAACGTGTGCAAGACCCCTGCAAGGATGAGCAGGACTTCATGGAATGTGTGCTGGATCTCAGTAGGGGTGTGCAGGATGCCGTAGAATGTGTGCAGGACCTCAGTAGGAGTGTGCAGGACCTTAGTAGGAGTGTGCAGGACATCATGGGACCTGTGCAGGACCCCAGTAAGGGTGTGCAGGACGTCATAGAATGTGTGCAGGACCTCAGTGGGAGTGTGCAGGACCTTAGTAGGAGTGTGCAGGACATCATGGGACCTGTGCAGGACCCCAGTAGGGGTGTGCAGGACCTCAGTAGGAGTGTGCATGACATTATGGGACCTGTACAGGACCTCAGTAGGAGTGCGCAGGATATCATGGAACGTGTGCAGGACCCCAGTAGGGGTGTGCAGGACGTCGTAGAATGTGTGCAGGACCTCAGTAGGAGTGTGCAGGACCTTAGTAGGAGTGTGCAGGACATCATGGGACCTGTGCAGGACCCCAGTAGAAGTGTGCAGGACATCATGGAACCTGTGTAGGACCCCAGTAGGGGTGTGCAGGACATCGTAGAGTGTGTGCAGAACACCAGTAGGAGTGTGCAGGACATCATGGGACCTGTGCAGGACCCCAGTAGGGGTGTGCAGGACGTCGTAGAATGTGTGCAGGACCTTAGTAGGAGTGTGCAGGACATCATGAAACATGTGCAAGACCCCTGTAAGGATGAGCAGGACTTCATGGAATGTGTGCAGGACATCAGTAGGAGTGCGCAGGATATCATGGAACGTGTGCAGGACCCCAGTAGGGGTGTGCAGGACGTCGTAGAATGTGTGCAGGACCTCAGTAGGAGTGTGCAGGACCTTAGTAGGAGTGTGCAGGACATCATGGGACCTGTGCAGGACCCCAGTAGAAGTGTGCAGGACATCATGGAACCTGTGTAGGACCCCAGTAGGGGTGTGCAGGACATCGTAGAGTGTGTGCAGAACACCAGTAGGAGTGTGCAGGACATCATGGGACCTGTGCAGGACCCCAGTAGGGGTGTGCAGGACGTCATGGAATGTGTGTAGGGCCTTAGTAAAATTACACAGGACATCATGGAACGTGTGCAGGACCCCAATAGGGGTGTGCAGGACATCATGGAATGTGTGCAGGACCTTAGTAGGAGTGTGCAGGACATCATGAAACGTGTGCAAGACCCCTGTAAGGATGATCAGAACTTCGTGGAATGTGTGCAGGACATCAGTAGGAGTGTGCAGGACATCATGAAGCGTGTGCAGGACCCCAATAGGGGTGTGCAGGACATCATGGAATGTGTGCAGGACCTTAGTAGGAGTGTGCAGGACATCATGAAACGTGTGCAAGACCCTGTAAGGATGATCAGAACTTCGTGGAATGTGTGCAGGACATCAGTAGGAGTGTGCAGGACATCATGAAACGTGTGCAAGACCCCTGTAAGGATGAGCAGGACTTCATGGAATGTGTGCTGGATCTCAGTAGGGGTGTGCAGGACCTCAGTTCAATGTTCAGGACACCGTATGCAAGCCAGGCCTCCGAATCTACAAGAACGATAGTTAAGTCCGCCAGAACAGGGCTACCGTAATCTCACTCGAGTTGGCTCTAAAATTTTCTAAGTTCTGACTCCGATTTCGCTTCATCTTCCCTACAGGTGGTGATGTTTCCCTGCTTTTTAGTCCAGGCAGATCCTCAACTGCTGACCCCTAGAGAAGGACGGTGTGTGAATCAAGACACACCGCTCTTCACTTCCTTTATACTTTATCATTGACCAATTGGGTATCATCAAATTTGTTTACGAGAGCCGAATAACATCATTCCTGAGATTACGGTAGTCCTCTTCTGGCGCACTTAACTATCGTTCGCGCTGGAAATCAATTTCCATTTTTCAGGCTCAATTTCATGATTGAGCCCGGTAGACCACACTGGTAAACTTTGGCGAGCCAAAAACGTTGGACGATGAGGTTAATATCCGCCACCAATTCTCACCAGTCATCTAGCCCTTTTTCCTAGAATGTTGGTGCGACAGTAAGATAACAGGAAAAATTGGTTACGGCACGAACTCCACATGCAGAAAAACTCCGAAAATGATTTTGGAGCGAAATTCAAATTCGTATTTACAATGTGTTCCGATTGACTTTTCTTTACAAATGAAGGTTTTTCATGGGCCCCTTCAACATTTTCTTTCACTAGAGGGGCCAAGCTACGCAAAAACTCATAGAAATGATGGAAAACTCTGATAAAAGAGGCCTGATACTGCGCTATCAATCATTGTTTTTATTAGAGCTCTACGGAAATACTTCGACTGGTAGCCTCACCAATGGGCCGTTCATTTCATTTCTGTCTTGAGTGGTGCGTGCCCCCCCCCGTCTAGAAGAGTGCCTAGAACCTGTACAATTGGGTCATTTTGAAACTAATTTCTGAATTTTTCGACTTTTAAATTCAAAAAGTATATGCCTTGCATCTATTTGGAGGAAGCCGCGTTGCAACAATTATCTTGCAGTCTTAGCAGCGGAGCTTTTGTTTCTTCTTTTCTACAACTATGTTTCATAAAAAAAGTCAACTTGACTTCTGGAGCTCGACGATATTGTAGAAGGGAAACCCTTGTAAAAAGTTGTGAAATTTCTGAAAGTTGGGCTCCGCAGAAAAGGTCAAGGATTTGGCATTGCTCCTAAATGTTGTGAAATTGTTTTATTGGATTTGGCTCTCAACTTGATTTTTCAAATGTAGTGAAATTGTCGAATTGATTTGGCTGTGATGATACTATATGCAGATAACATAATCATTAATTCTAGTGAAATTGTTGCAAACGGATTTGGCAGGAGCTCTATCAATTATCACAGTCAAATCACGCGTCAGAAGGTCATCTGGCGAGCGAATGAAGACAAAAAGAAAAAATAATAATTCTCAGTCAACAATGCTGAACGAAACGTGGCCTTATGGGCTAGAATTAAGGTTTCCGAATGCTATTCTGCCCTTTCAGGGTAGCTGCCACAAACAATAAGGTACCAGAGCCTTCCTCACCGATGAGATAAAAATCATGAAAACGAAATCTAACGCAATTTACTCGCTACTGACTCTATGTCTTCGTGTCCTCAACGCTTTCACGGTTCGCATTGTATAGAAACGTTTTTGCTGCTAGGTTTATTCCTGTTCTCATTCGATTCAATATGCGCTTCAAGGAAAACCCCTTCTGACGCGTGATTTGACTGTGATAATTGATAGAGCTCCTGCCAAATCCGTTTGCAACAATTTCACTAGATTTAATGATTATGTTATCTGCATATAGTATCATCACAGCCAAATCAATTCGACAATTTCACTACATTTGAAAAATCAAGTTGAGAGCCAAATCCAATAAAACAATTTCACAACATTTAGGAGCAATGCCAAATCCTTGACCTTTTCTGCGGAGCCCAACTTTCAGAAATGAGTATTCAAAACGTTTTGTCATTGAAAAAATACCCTCATTAGTCAAAAACAAGAAATAACGATAGATGGATACAGCGTAGGAATATAGCAGCAGTCAGCTGTTTACCGCCATTCTAAAGTGTGAAACTGGAAAAACGTCCACAAAGTCTTACAAAAAATCAACTAAATTCAAAACAAACTAAAAAACAGAAGTTTTCCAATGAAAAGTAATATGGTAGAACGGAATTCGAAATCAACCCCAAAAAACAAAAAACATAGCCAAAGGTGCGTAATTTGCAATGTCTTGGCAGGCGCCGCACACCCTGCTCACAATCACACGCCTAAATGTCGTCACGACATTGTTGTACACGAGTGTATGACACTCGCAGCAATCTGCGCACTCCCTCAACCGCGCACTATTTTGTGTCACGCTGTCTGTCGCGTTGTCGTGTTGTTATAACCACGCGACACTTATGACAGCTCGTGACAACCATTGTCGTGACAACAAGCTCGTGACAGTCACGAGCCATGTGTTGTAGGATACGACACAAACCCATAGCTCGCGCCGTTTGGTCGCGACATGTCGTGACATGTCATGACAATTGTCGTCACGACAATGGGGGTTTACTAGCAACCCTTGTATTTGGAACATAGCCCCCTAGCTAAAATCTACGTCTCGATGCTTTTCACCTCCCTTGAAGGCTCATGCAAGGGGCCTGTGAACGCCCAGGGAACGCCCCTTTTTCACCAGCAAGGGAATGACTTAACCCTTGCGCCTGTTCTGCTAGCCGCTTGCTGATACCGAATTGCCTGAGTACTGTTGGGGTAACCACGAAACGGATGTACCTCCTTAACTCATTGCCTACCTACTCACCAGCCTGCTTATCTACCCACCGACCAACTTGTCTGCCTGTGACCATTGACAGTGAGTACTACTAGGGGTGCGGAACGAACACGTCCCCTTCCCGCCGTCTTGCGTGGAGAGGCAGATGCGCACGGAGTTTCCTATATGCTTTGAAGTGCTCATTGTTCATGTTCAAAATGTGATTTCCAAATTATGTTACTTTGTTGTTCTGACATAAAAGTTGTTGTGTTTTGTGTTCCTTTTTTATCATTCAAGGTGCCATTACTGACACTATAGGGACAGTTTGTACTACTGACCTCGGACAGGGACCGAACTACAGGGAAAACTCGAGCAAGAGCAACGACAATTGCGCCTCCTGCTACTACGTTAGACGCGCTCTGTCGATATACTCTGCCCAGATCTAGTCAGCCAAACAATGAGCTCAAAGAAGCAGCACTACCTCTACGTTTCTGGCGAGTGAGCGAATCACGTGCGCTACGCGGTATCTGCCTTACCGTAATCCAGAGAACAGGATTCTTCGATTTTTTCACGTTCCCGTTTCATTGTTTCGCAAATTTTATGGTTCTTTTGCATTATTTCTGCTAAGAGTATTCTTAAAACTCGCTATTGATGCAAATACTCTTTTTTTTGCGTGGCAGATAGTGATTTAGGATATGGATGACGGCTCGAAGGGATAACGCCAAAAAATCGTGGAAAATGCGCGAGAAAATTGGCACGTGAAAAAAATCGAAGAATCCTGTTTTTTTACGGTAAGGCAGATGCAGCGTCGCGTACGTGATTCGCAACGTTGCGCCCGCCCCAGGGACGTAGAGTGAGCGCTGCTACTTTGTACTTTGGCTGAATTGATCTGGATGGAGTATAAAGGGAGGGGGCGATTGTATGGGCAAGAATTAATTTGCGAGGGTGATTATGGGACAAAACTAGCATAGAGCGAACATCGCGAGAGGGAAGTCGTGTGGATCGCTTCACATAATTTACACCTTACCTTTGATACCTTTGATGATCCATCCTCATCGGTGATCTTCTCGATGTGGACCACATTCGCTCCAGTATTCTCTGGAATTAGCAACAGTCATCCAGTGCGGTAAATCTCTCTGTTTGAATGATTTGCTAATCGTATCGACCCAACGTGTCGTTGGTCGGCCAGGTGCTCTTTGACATCTCGAGGGTACTAAAGAGTGAGTCTGGTACTCCATCTGTCATCCATTCTGCGCACGACATGTCCTGCCCATTTGTACTTGGCGGATTCGATGTGGATCAACGGGTCGCGGAGTCCGGATATTTTGCGGAGATCGTCACTGCTCAAACGTTGCTGCCTCTGAATCCTCCGAATAGTTCTCAGGAGACATCTTTCCAGCGCCCTGTGCGTAGTCCTCATAGCCACACAAACTCCTTTGTTGTGAGCCCAGGTCAGGCAGCTATAGCACCAAGCCGGAAGCACTGTGGAATCGAACAGGTGAGCCCCCAGCTTGACATCGCGTATCTCACTAGCGACTTCTCGAATCGTACCCATAGCGGCCCACGCAGCCCTTCTTCGACGTTCGATTTCTTTCGTGAGCTCGCTCGTCATTTTCATCTTACGTCCTAGATAGACGTAGCCGTCCACTTTGGTCACGAAGTTTCCATGAAGAAACACCTGTCCGTCGTCAGGTTGACCATCACCTGGGGTCTTCCGCATGTTCATCTCGAGACCAATGGTACTGCCCACTTCGTCCAGCTCATTCAGCATCAGCTGCTCCGCACTCTTTCTCATAGGCACTATGTCGTCTGCAAAACGGAGGTTGGACAGTCTTCTCGTAAATGAGCAGGCCTCTGTTGTCCCAGTCAGGGCCTGGTCATAGTTGGATGAGCTCACGTATCCAGCCCGGTCGATACACACAGAAAGCATTGGAAATGGGATGCAAAAATCACCCGGTGTATCCCTCCAACACCCCCCAACACCCACCCGGTCGATATGTAAGATTGAAGTGATGGATGAGGTTGAGAAAATCACTCGGTGTGTCCGACGCGGTCGATATCCATGCAATACGTGGATGACGGCGGATGAGAAAATCACCGGGTGGGCGGGCCGATGATAAAACATTGCGTATCACTAGAAAGCTAACCTTACTGCTACCTCCGTTACTTCACCATACTCTCCTTCACTATTTCTCTGAACAGGTGCAATCCTGTTGGCCACGTAATCATCGTCATATCTAGTTGGATACTCCGAGTGATTTTCTCAACTTCACTCCATCATTCTAATCATACGTATCGACCGGGTGGGTGTTTGAGGGGGGGTGTTGGGGGGTGTTGGGGGGAGTCGGGGGGAGTCGGTGGGTTACAGATGGAAAAAGCACCAACTCTGACCGGGGCCTCAAACTTACCCATTGCATGTTGGAATGCCGATGTGAAGAGCTTCGCTGAGATCGTGTCGCCCTGTCGAACACCCTTCTCGATGGGGATGAGCAGCTTACGTTCGAACAGTTGTATCGTTGTTGAGGTTTCATTGTTGCACTGCTCCAATATGTCAACATATGTGGGGTCGACTCCTACGTGTAACAGCGCGTTGAGAACAGCATTAGTCTCCACTGAGTCGAACGCCTTCTTGTAGTCAACGAATGCTAAGCACAGAAAAAAAAATTCTTGCGCAAAAATCGGGGATACGGTCTTCAGTCTGAGGTAGCAGTAATAATAAACACCGTTCTGTTGCGATTGACTTCGTGTGATTTGCTCCATGGTGTCTAGCGAATTCGGTGAATCTTTCTAAATGAACTGCATTCTCTTGCGAGAAAGGGCTGCTCCACTCAACTGCGACTAATGAGGGATAGAGCAGGGGTGGTAGTAAACTGACCAAAACTCGCAGTTAAGAACCGTGATCAGCTAGCAGTTATCAGGTTGAAATCATGTGCTAAACCGGCATACAACCCTTCATTAAACTCGGAGATGATACCCCCCACCCTTCTCTGCTCTCATCCCTTACCACACAGCTCACCTCGAGCGTTTATATGCTTCTGTTTACTAACCTGGGGTCGTATTCGCCAACAACCCGCCGAGGGTAGTCGAAGGGAAGCAGAAGAGATGATACCGCGCGCGGCAGAGGATTAGATCGACCCATCTTACACGCTGTAAGATGGAAATGAACGTATTGATCGATTACCCTTCGAATTCCCGTGGACTTCTCTTCGATAATATTGTGTAATTTTCTATTTTTCGTTCGCTTCTTTTGCATTTTTAGACTTGTTTCTAGCATAAGAATGTTGAAAACTAATTTCCTTTGTTGCAGAACAATAGTATAACATGTTTTACTGGGTTTTATTCGTAGTTCTAGTAAATCGGCGCTTCTAAAGCTCGCGTTCTGATTTTAAAACTTTATAATTCAAGTATTATGGACAGTGGCTCATCAAATGAGACTTATTTTACCACAAATGTATCGGTCTTTCAAATTCAATATTCACATTTGAAAAAATGAAACCTGGCAGAATAAAGATCGTTATTTTGCACACTGTCTATAATACTTGGAAATAAAGATGAGATCCCGCAGCTCTCTGGATGATTAAGGTGTGGCATAAATCGCTTTTTCAATTTTTTTTTGGTAAAAATTCAATGAAACGTGCGAAAAAAATAGCAAAAAATGAACATTCACAGTCAAAAATGTATAATTGTAACGAAAAAAAGGATCTGAATCACCAATGAAAAGGAAACAAAAGACAGAATCACACGGAAATTGAGAAAATGAGGGTTTAAGAAATCAAAATGAATGAATCTAACGTCTCTTCCGTGCAATTTGCAACAAATTTCGCCGCGATGCGGCCAATTTTCCCGAGAAGCGATGCAAAAACTTTCGGCGGTCGCGAGGGAAGCCAAGGGAGGCGAGAGGTGGCCGTGGAGCGCGCGTTTTGTACTGAAATTTCACCCCATTTACCCTTCGACTACCCGGCGGGTACCCGGCGGGTTATTGGCGAATACGACCCCTGCTTTATTCGTGCTTATAAACAAATATGAACTTATCAAGTTTACATCAAAACTTATCAGAAGCTTCGGCTGGATCGCTAACGCATGAATCATTTAACGATGAATGGAGCATGGTGTTGGTCGGTCAACTGGTGAGTACCACAACAAACACACAGAAACTGACCGACCAACACCATGCTCCTTTCATTGCATAATCCGAAGTGTCAGTATCTCTCTTTACAAAAACAACTGGCAAAACTATGATATGCCAGTTGGAGAAAAAAGTCCTCGGGAGGACATTCCTGTCAAACTCGAAATCGTCGACCGGTGCACTCCTAAAAGAGTGCACTATATCACTACAAACCCGACCGATCTGCTAGTTTATATGTGAACATCCGCGTCTGCAATGGTAGCTTAGGAGGGCGAATACATGGATGTTAACGTCCTCGTAACATCGTAGTTTCTGTTTGAAGATGGAACGTGGGACCAACCAAGGAAATTCCAACTTCCAAACTGCGTCTCCAGCAACATATGGGAAGGGGTTATAGAACACCAGTGGTATTCACAGCAAGATACAAATAGGAGTTTCAGAATCTACAGTTAGGGTTAATAGCAAACCTCGATGTTAACTTCGAGGTTAATGCCCTTGGTTAACATCGAGGTTTGGCTAGATTACTACCACCCCTGATGTTTTCGCCCCCAACATGGAGATTTTTCAGTTTTCATGGTGTTTTCTCACTGTTTTCTCATTGTTGCTGCAATTTCCAAATTTGAGCCTTTCTTATCATATACAGTGCTTTGCATTATATAGCAAGACATTAAGGGCAAACAACTCTTCTTACTTTAAAACACACACACAATAACTTCTCCAATTACGTAACCGCTGTGAGTGCACCCGTCTTCCTAAAAAAATGCAGTCGTTTAATGCAATCGACCGGTTTTAGTGCGGCCGTCTTCCTTACACACATTCTCAACATTATTGAAGTGCAATATTTATTTTCTTCTACATATGACTAAATTACATTTAAATACAATGATTTTAGTGAATAGACGATGAATTGTTTGCAGTATGACCTTATTGACTGTGTTTTGAGATTCATCCTCAGGTCAACTGTACTGTACTGGCGATGGGATTGTTATTTTAAAGGCGAAACAATGATTAAAATCTCTTGATTCGGGAATCTTGACAATCTTTGTGGTAAAATTTTTGAAAGCTGATTTCGGCCTGATCTTCGATTCCGATAAGTTTGACAAAACCGAGAAGCCAGCAGAGAATGATTCCTTACCGGGAAAACGCGCAATGCAAATACCTATAAGATGCGGGGAAGTGGTATAGGTCGGGTAACAAGAGAAGGGATTGCTGCGGACACCTCAGCAGACTGTGCTGCGTCGTGTGCGCCCACGAGAAACGTGGCGATCGATCGGCGCACGCGACAGGCGCGCGACCTGCTGAGTGGTCCGCAGCAATCCCTTTTGCGGATACACCCACCATAGCCAGCCACTAGCCTACCATAACTCATTAGAAAAATGGCTAACGCATGTTTACAAGGCTAAATAATTTTTTTCTTTACTTTACAGTATCATTATCTCTACTTAAAAACAGTGTTCACGATAAAAATCGTTTTTCTGTTTCCCCGCCTATCTTGAAGACGGCCCCATGCTGATTCCAACGATGCCTCTGGAATCGCGCAAGACCTTCTGGGAACGGAGTTATGAACCCTGAAAAATTGAGCTAGGGAAGCATGGTGGACGAGTTGTCCGAGGCTTGTATCTTCCGTCTTTTGCTGCCGATGTATGCGAGCTGACCTGAGTAAAGAGAGAAGTTGAGAATGAAGGGAAGAAGGGGGCTATAATCAGAAACCATCGCTCATCTCACGATCTCGAGTTTTCATTTATTCACGTCAGAGGGCGGGCAATGCGCTTGTGAGGTTTGCCTTGCGCTCGAAGCGGCAACTTCGGGCTCTTTTGGGGATGTTCCTGGCTCGTTTTCATGCGTTCTTTCAACGTCAACATAACAGTTTTCCCCTCCACTACCCATTCCTAGTGGAAACTGAAACACATTTTTTATCGTGAACGCTGGCTTTAAATTACCTCCGTGGATCAGCGTCAAGTCAGCGAATAAGTAAACAGAATGAGGCAAAGTACCGAGCGCGGAGGGGAACGGAACTATTGTTGGGTGTCAAGCCGTCCACCAGCACTAAATAACTATATATTATAATATTCACTGCAAAATATTTATCTGTCTGTGACCTTAGTCCACGTTCGATTTCTGATAAATCTTGGCATTGTAACTGTGGATACGATGCTGATACACAGTTTGTAGATTTCCAACCGAGTACAGTACAAGTTTTTCATCCAACCTTCCAGAGCCTGGAAAATCGAAAACACGGGGGGGGGAACAACTCGATTAAGCGCTATTTCATTCTACAGAATCTCATTCAGTAAGTTGGCAGGCCACTCATGGAGCAGCAGATCAGATAGACACCAATGGAGGAGAATGAGCTACCAAGAAGGACTGATTGCGCTATCGCTCCAGCCGCGAAGCGGCTGGAGAGGTTTGGTTTTGCCCGGGACTTGTGATCACTTAGAATTCTGTAAAGTAGTTAATAAAACCTGTTAAACAAATTCTCCAGAGATTTCCATCGGGATATAGGTGAGAAGGTCCAGGAGGCACATGCTGAGAAAATTTGAGCCAAATCGGTTCAAAACTAACAAAGTTAGATCGGCGATACCTTAGCGAAAATTCTTGTTGTGCGTGTAACTCGTTGCTGCTTCCTGCTTCCTGCTTCGCGCTTCGCGCTTCGCGCTTCGTGCTTCGCTCCTCGTGCGTTGCGCACCCTTAGTAGTGGCCACTGGCAATGGTCGCAGGCGATCAGTTGGGCAGGCAGGTAAGTTGGTATGTGGACAGATAAGCGGGCTGGTGAGTAGGTAGACAATGAGTACTTACTGTTTAACATTAACTAATTAACCTTTCACTACTTATCATATCAAGTGATATTATCAGTTGGTAGGCCAAATCGCTAAAACACATCGTAGGCTGTACTTTTCGATGGGAAGGGACAAGGGAAGTGACTAACAAGTTTGTTACCTACTGTTTAACATTAACTACTTCACTTATTACTGCTTATCATATCAAGTGATATTATCAGTTGGCAGATGAAATCGCTAAAACACGTACTTTTTCGTAGGGAAGGGACAGGCTGTACTTTTCGATGGGTAGGGACAAGGGAAGTGACTAACAAGTTTGTTACCTACTGTTTAACATTAACTACTTCACTTATTACTGCTTATCATATCAAGTGATGTTATCAAGTGGTAGATCAAATCGCTAAAACACGTACTTTTTCGTAGGGAAGGGACAGGGGAAGTGACTAACAAGTTTGTTACTCACTGTTTAACATTAACTACTTCACGTATTACAGCTTATCATATCAAGTGATATTATCAGTTGGTAGATCAAATCGCTAAAACACGTTGTAGGCTGTACTTTTCGATGGGAAGGGACAAGGAAAGTGACTAACAAGTTTATTACTTACTGTTTAACATTAACTACTTCACCTACTACTGCTTATCATATCAAGAGATATTATCAGTTGGCAGATGAAATCGCTAAAACACGTACTTTTTCGTAGGGAAGGGACAGGGGAAGTGACTAACAAGTTTGTTACTCACTGTTTAACATTAACTACACTTATTACAGCTTATCATATCAAGTGATATTATCAGTTGGTAGATCAAATCGCTAAAACACGTTGTAGGCTGTACTTTTCGATGGGAAGGGACAAGGAAAGTGACTAACAAGTTTATTACTTACTGTTTAACATTAACTACTTCACCTACTACTGCTTATCATATCAAGTGATATTATCAGTTGGCAGATGAAATCGCTAAAACACGTACTTTTTCGTAGGGAAGGGACAGGGGAAGTGACTAACAAGTTTGTTACCTACTGTTTAACATTAACTACTTCACTTACTACTGCTTATCATATCAAGAGATATTATCAGTTGGCAGATGAAATCGCTAAAACACGTACTTTTTCGTAGGGAAGGGACAGGGGAAGTGACTAACAAGTTTGTTACTCACTGTTTAACATTAACTACACTTATTACAGCTTATCATATCAAGTGATATTATCAGTTGGTGGATCAAATCGCTAAAACACGTTGTAGGCTGTACTTTTCGATGGGAAGGGACAAGGAAAGTGACTAACAAGTTTATTACTTACTGTTTAACATTAACTACTTCACCTACTACTGCTTATCATATCAAGTGATATTATCAGTGGGCAGAGGAAACCGCTAAAACAGGTACTTTTTCGTAGGGAAGGGACAGGGAAGTGACTAACAAGTTTGTTACTCACTGTTTAACATTAACTACTTCACTTATTACAGCTTATCATATCAAGTGATATTATCAGTTGGTAGATCAAATCGCTAAAACACGTTGTAGGCTGTACTTTTCGATGGGAAGGGACAAGGAAAGTGACTAACAAGTTTATTACTTACTGTTTAACATTAACTACTTCACTTACTACTGCTTATCATATCAAGTGATATTATCAGTTGGCAGATGAAATCGCTAAAACACGTACTTTTTCGTAGGGAAGGGACAGGGGAAGTGACTAACAAGTTTGTTACTCACTGTTTAACATTAACTACTTCACTTATTACAGCTTATCATATCAAGTGATATTATCAGTTGGTAGATCAAATCGCTAAAACACGTTGTAGGCTGTACTTTTCGATGGGAAGGGACAAGGAAAGTGACTAACAAGTTTATTACTTACTGTTTAACATTAACTACTTCACCTACTACTGCTTATCATATCAAGTGATATTATCAGTTGGCAGATGAAATCGCTAAAACACGTACTTTTTCGTAGGGAAGGGACAGGGGAAGTGACTAACAAGTTTGTTACTCACTGTTTAAAATTAACTACTTCACTTATTACAGCTTATCATATCAAGTGATATTATCAGTTGGTAGATCAAATCGCTAAAACACGTTGTAGGCTGTACTTTTCGATGGGAAGGGACAAGGAAAGTGACTAACAAGTTCATTACTTACTGTTTAACATTAACTACTTCACCTACTACTGCTTATCATATCAAGTGATATTATCAGTTGGCAGATGAAATCGCTAAAACACGTACTTTTTCGTAGGGAAGGGACAGGGGAAGTGACTAACAAGTTTGTTACTTACTGTTTAACATTAACTACTTCACTTATTACAGCTTATCATATCAAGTGATATTATCAGTTGAATGATCAAATCGCTAAAACACGTTGTAGGCTGTACTTTTCGATGGGAAGGGACAAGGAAAGTGACTAACAAGTTTATTACTTACTGTTTAACATTAACTACTTCACTTACTACTGCTTATCATATCAAGTGATATTATCAGTTGGCAGATGAAATCGCTAAAACACGTACTTTTTCGTAGGGAAGGGACAGGGGAAGTGACTAACAAGTTTGTTACTCACTGTTTAACATTAACTACTTCACTTATTACAGCTTATCATATCAAGTGATATTATCAGTTGGTAGATCAAATCGCTAAAACACGTTGTAGGCTGTACTTTTCGATGGGAAGGGACAAGGAAAGTGACTAACAAGTTTATTACTTACTGTTTAACATTAACTACTTCACCTACTACTGCTTATCATATCAAGTGATATTATCAGTTGGCAGATGAAATCGCTAAAACACGTACTTTTTCGTAGGGAAGGGACAGGGAAAGTGACTAACAAGTTTGTTACTCACTGTTTAAAATTAACTACTTCACTTATTACAGCTTATCATATCAAGTGATATTATCAGTTGGTAGATCAAATCGCTAAAACACGTTGTAGGCTGTACTTTTCGACGGGAAGGGACAAGGAAAGTGACTAACAAGTTTATTACTTACTGTCTAACATTAACTACTTCACCTACTACTGCTTATCATATCAAGTGATATTATCAGTTGGCAGATGAAATCGCTAAAACACGTACTTTTTCGTAGGGAAGGGACAGGGGAAGTGACTAACAAGTTTATTACCTACTGTTTAACATTAACTACTTCACTTATTACTGATTATCATATCAAGTGATGTTATCAGTTGGTAGATCAAATCGCTAAAACACGTTGTAGGCTGTACTTTTCGATGGGAAGGACAAGGAAAGTGACTAACAAGTTTATTACTTACTGTTTAACATTAACTACTTCACCTACTACTGCTTATCATATCAAGTGATGTTATTAGTTGGCAGATGAAATCGCTAAAACACGTACTTTTTCGTAGGGAAGGGACAGGGGAAGTGACTAACAAGTTTGTTACTCACTGTTTAAAATTAACTACTTCACTTATTACAGCTTATCATATCAAGTGATATTATCAGTTGGTAGATCAAATCGCTAAAACACGTTGTAGGCTGTACTTTTCGACGGGAAGGGACAAGGAAAGTGACTAACAAGTTTATTACTTACTGTTTAACATTAACTACTTCACCTACTACTGCTTATCATATCAAGTGATATTATCAGTTGGCAGATGAAATCGCTAAAACACGTACTTTTTCGTAGGGAAGGGACAGGGGAAGTGACTAACAAGTTTATTACCTACTGTTTAACATTAACTACTTCACTTATTACTGATTATCATATCAAGTGATGTTATCAGTTGGTAGATCAAATCGCTAAAACACGTTGTAGGCTGTACTTTTCGATGGGAAGGGACAAGGAAAGTGACTAACAAGTTTATTACTTACTGTTTACCATTAACTACTTCACTTACTACTGCTTATCATATCAAGTGATATTATCAGTTGGCAGATGAAATCGCTAAAACACGTACTTTTTCGTAGGGAAGGGACAGGGGAAGTGACTAACAAGTTTGTTACTCACTGTTTAACATTAACTACTTCACTTATTACAGCTTATCATATCAAGTGATATTATCAGTTGGTAGATCAAATCGCTAAAACACGTTGTAGGCTGTACTTTTCGACGGGAAGGGACAAGGAAAGTGACTAACAAGTTTATTACTTACTGTCTAACATTAACTACTTCACCTACTACTGCTTATCATATCAAGTGATATTATCAGTTGGCAGATGAAATCGCTAAAACACGTACTTTTTCGTAGGGAAGGGACAGGGGAAGTGACTAACAAGTTTATTACCTACTGTTTAACATTAACTACTTCACTTATTACTGATTATCATATCAAGTGATGTTATCAGTTGGTAGATCAAATCGCTAAAACACGTTGTAGGCTGTACTTTTCGATGGGAAGGGACAAGGAAAGTGACTAACAAGTTTATTACTTACTGTTTAACATTAACTACTTCACCTACTACTGCTTATCATATCAAGTGATATTATCAGTTGGCAGATGAAATCGCTAAAACACGTACTTTTTCGTAGGGAAGGGACAGGGGAAGTGACTAACAAGTTTGTTACTCACTGTTTAAAATTAACTACTTCACTTATTACAGCTTATCATATCAAGTGATATTATCAGTTGGTAGATCAAATCGCTAAAACACGTTGTAGGCTGTACTTTTCGACGGAAGGGACAAGGAAAGTGACTATCAAGTTTATTACTTACTGTTTAACATTAACTACTTCACCTACTACTGCTTATCATATCAAGTGATATTATCAGTTGGCAGATGAAATCGCTAAAACACGTACTTTTTCGTAGGGAAGGGACAGGGGAAGTGACTAACAAGTTTATTACCTACCTGTTTAACATTAACTACTTCACTTATTACTGATTATCATATCAAGTGATGTTATCAGTTGGTAGATCAAATCACTAAAACACGTTGTAGGCTGTACTTTTCGATGGGAAGGGACAAGGAAAGTGACTAACAAGTTTATTACTTACTGTTTACCATTAACTACTTCACTTACTACTGCTTATCATATCAAGTGATATTATCAGTTGGCAGATGAAATCGCTAAAACACGTACTTTTTCGTAGGGAAGGGACAGGGGAAGTGACTAACAAGTTTGTTACTCACTGTTTAACATTAACTACTTCACTTATTACAGCTTATCATATCAAGTGATATTATCAGTTGGTAGATCAAATCGCTAAAACACGTTGTAGGCTGTACTTTTCGATGGGAAGGGACAAGGAAAGTGACTAACAAGTTCATTACTTACTGTTTAACATTAACTACTTCACCTACTACTGCTTATCATATCAAGTGATATTATCAGTTGGCAGATGAAATCGCTAAACCACGTACTTTTTCGTAGGAAGGGACAGGGAAGTGACTAACAAGTTTGTTACTCACTGTTTAACATTAACTACTTCACTTATTACAGCTTATCATATCAAGTGATATTATCAGTTGGTAGATCAAATCGCTAAAACACGTTGTAGGCTGTACTTTTCGATCGGAAGGGACAAGGAAAGTGACTAACAAGTTTATTACTTACTGTTTAACATTAACTACTTCACCTACTACTGCTTATCATATCAAGTGATATTATCAGTTGGCAGATGAAATCGCTAAAACACGTACTTTTTCGTAGGAAGGGACAGGAAGTGACTAACAAGTTTGTTACCTACTGTTTAACATTACCTACTTCACTTATTACTGCTTATCATATCAAGTGATGTTATCAGTTGGTAGATCAAATCGCTAAAACACGTCGTAGGCTGTACTTTTCGATGGGAAGGAACAAGAAAAGTGACTAACAAGTTTGTTACTTACTGTTTTTAGCATTAACTACTTCACTTATTACAGCTTATCATATCAAGTGATATGATCAGTTGGCAGATGAAATCGCTAAAACACGTACTTTTTCGTAGGGAAGGGACAGGGGAAGTGACTAACAAGTTTGTTACCTACTGTTTAACATTAACTACTTCACTTATTACTGCTTATCATATCAAGTGATATTATCAGTTGGTAGATCAAATCGCTAAAACACGTTGTAGGCTGTACTTTTCGACGGAAGGGACAAGGAAAGTGACTAACAAGTTTATTACTTACTGTTTAACATTAACTACTTCACCTACTACTGCTTATCATATCAAGTGATATTATCAGTTGGCAGATGAAATCGCTAAAACACGTACTTTTTCGTAGGGAAGGGACAGGGAAGTGACTAACAAGTTTATTACCTACTGTTTAACATTAACTACTTCACTTATTACTGATTATCATATCAAGTGATGTTATCAGTTGGTAGATCAAATCGCTAAAACACGTTGTAGGCTGTACTTTTCGATGGAAGGGACAAGGAAAGTGACTAACAAGTTTATTACTTACTGTTTAACATTAACTACTTCACCTACTACTGCTTATCATATCAAGTGATATTATCAGTTGGCAGATGAAATCGCTAAAACACGTACTTTTTCGTAGGGAAGGGACAGGGGAAGTGACTAACAAGTTTGTTACTTCACTGTTTAACATTAACTACTTCACTTATTACAGCTTATCATATCAAGTGATATTATCAGTTGGTAGATCAAATCGCTAAAACACGTTGTAGGCTGTACTTTTCGATGGGAAGGGACAAGGGAAAGTGACTAGCAAGTTTATTACTTACTGTTTAAGATTGACTACTTCACTTACTACTGCTTATCATATCAAGTGATATTATCAGTTGGCAGATGAAATCGCTAAAACACGTACTTTTTCGTAGGGAAGGGACAGGGAAGTGACTAACAAGTTTGTTACTCACTGTTTAACATTAACTACTTCACTTATTACAGCTTATCATATCAAGTGATATTATCAGTTGGTAGATCAAATCGCTAAAACACGTTGTAGGCTGTACTTTTCGACGGGAAGGACAAGGAAAGTGACTAACAAGTTTATTACTTACTGTTTAACATTAACTACTTCACCTACTACTGCTTATCATATCAAGTGATATTATCAGTTGGCAGATGAAATCGCTAAAACACGTACTTTTTCGTAGGGAAGGGACAGGGAAGTGACTAACAAGTTTATTACCTACTGTTTAACATTAACTACTTCACTTATTACTGATTATCATATCAAGTGATGTTATCAGTTGGTAGATCAAATCGCTAAAACACGTTGTAGGCTGTACTTTTCGATGGGAAGGGACAAGGAAAGTGACTAACAAGTTTATTACTTACTGTTTAACATTAACTACTTCACCTACTACTGCTTATCATATCAAGTGATATTATCAGTTGGCAGATGAAATCGCTAAAACACGTACTTTTTCGTAGGGAAGGGACAGGGGAAGTGACTAACAAGTTTGTTACTCACTGTTTAAAATTAACTACTTCACTTATTACAGCTTATCATATCAAGTGATATTATCAGTTGGTAGATCAAATCGCTAAAACACGTTGTAGGCTGTACTTTTCGACGGGAAGGGACAAGGAAAGTGACTAACAAGTTTATTACTTACTGTTTAACATTAACTACTTCACCTACTACTGCTTATCATATCAAGTGATATTATCAGTTGGCAGATGAAATCGCTAAAACACGTACTTTTTCGTAGGGAAGGGACAGGGGAAGTGACTAACAAGTTTATTACCTACTGTTTAACATTAACTACTTCACTTATTACTGATTATCATATCAAGTGATGTTATCAGTTGGTAGATCAAATCGCTAAAACACGTTGTAGGCTGTACTTTTCGATGGGAAGGGACAAGGAAAGTGACTAACAAGTTTATTACTTACTGTTTACCATTAACTACTTCACTTACTACTGCTTATCATATCAAGTGATATTATCAGTTGGCAGATGAAATCGCTAAAACACGTACTTTTTCGTAGGGAAGGGACAGGGGAAGTGACTAACAAGTTTGTTACTCACTGTTTAACATTAACTACTTCACTTATTACAGCTTATCATATCAAGTGATATTATCAGTTGGTAGATCAAATCGCTAAAACACGTTGTAGGCTGTACTTTTCGATGGGAAGGGACAAGGAAAGTGACTAACAAGTTCATTACTTACTGTTTAACATTAACTACTTCACCTACTACTGCTTATCATATCAAGTGATATTATCAGTTGGCAGATGAAATCGCTAAAACACGTACTTTTTCGTAGGGAAGGGACAGGGGAAGTGACTAACAAGTTTGTTACTCACTGTTTAACATTAACTACTTCACTTATTACAGCTTATCATATCAAGTGATATTATCAGTTGGTAGATCAAATCGCTAAAACACGTTGTAGGCTGTACTTTTCGATCGGAAGGGACAAGGAAAGTGACTAACAAGTTTATTACTTACTGTTTAACATTAACTACTTCACCTACTACTGCTTATCATATCAAGTGATATTATCAGTTGGCAGATGAAATCGCTAAAACACGTACTTTTTCGTAGGGAAGGGACAGGGGAAGTGACTAACAAGTTTGTTACCTACTGTTTAACATTAACTACTTCACTTATTACTGCTTATCATATCAAGTGATGTTATCAGTTGGTAGATCAAATCGCTAAAACACGTTGTAGGCTGTACTTTTCGATGGGAAGGGACAAGGAAAGTGACTAACAAGTTTATTACTTACTGTTTAACATCAACTACTTCACTTACTACTGCTTATCATATCAAGTGATATTATCAGTTGGCAGATGAAATCGCTAAAACACGTACTTTTTCGTAGGGAAGGGACAGGGGAAGTGACTAACAAGTTTGTTACTTACTGTTTAACACTAACTACTTCACTTATTACAGCTTATCATATCAAGTGATATTATCAGTTGGTAGATCAAATCGCTAAAACACGTTGTAGGCTGTACTTTTCGACGGGAAGGGACAAGGAAAGTGACTAACAAGTTTATTACTTACTGTTTAACATTAACTACTTCACCTACTACTGCTTATCATATCAAGTGATATTATCAGTTGGCAGATGAAATCGCTAAAACACGTACTTTTTCGTAGGGAAGGGACAGGGGAAGTGACTAACAAGTTTATTACCTACTGTTTAACATTAACTACTTCACTTATTACTGATTATCATATCAAGTGATGTTATCAGTTGGTAGATCAAATCGCTAAAACACGTTGTAGGCTGTACTTTTCGATGGGAAGGGACAAGGAAAGTGACTAACAAGTTTATTACTTACTGTTTAACATTGACTACTTCACCTACTACTGCTTATCATATCAAGTGATATTATCAGTTGGCAGATGAAATCGCTAAAACACGTACTTTTTCGTAGGAAGGGACAGGGAAGTGACTAACAAGTTTGTTACTCACTGTTTAACATTAACTACTTCACTTATTACAGCTTATCATATCAAGTGATATTATCAGTTGGTAGATCAAATCGCTAAAACACGTTGTAGGCTGTACTTTTCGATGGGAAGGGACAAGGAAAGTGACTAACAAGTTCATAACTTACTGTTTAACATTAACTACTTCACCTACTACTGCTTATCATATCAAGTGATATTATCAGTTGGCAGATGAAATCGCTAAAACACGTACTTTTTCGTAGGGAAGGGACAGGGGAAGTGACTAACAAGTTTGTTACTCACTGTTTAACATTAACTACTTCACTTATTACAGCTTATCATATCAAGTGATATTATCAGTTGGTAGATCAAATCGCTAAAACACGTTGTAGGCTGTACTTTTCGACGGGAAGGGACAAGGAAAGTGACTAACAAGTTTATTACTTACTGTTTAACATTAACTACTTCACCTACTACTGCTTATCATATCAAGTGATATTATCAGTTGGCAGATGAAATCGCTAAAACACGTACTTTTTCGTAGGGAAGGGACAGGGGAAGTGACTAACAAGTTTATTACCTACTGTTTAACATTAACTACTTCACTTATTACTGATTATCATATCAAGTGATGTTATCAGTTGGTAGATCAAATCGCTAAAACACGTTGTAGGCTGTACTTTTCGATGGGAAGGGACAAGGAAAGTGACTAACAAGTTTATTACTTACTGTTTACCATTAACTACTTCACTTACTACTGCTTATCATATCAAGTGATATTATCAGTTGGCAGATGAAATCGCTAAAACACGTACTTTTTCGTAGGGAAGGGACAGGGGAAGTGACTAACAAGTTTGTTACTCACTGTTTAACATTAACTACTTCACTTATTACAGCTTATCATATCAAGTGATATTATCAGTTGGTAGATCAAATCGCTAAAACACGTTGTAGGCTGTACTTTTCGATGGGAAGGGACAAGGAAAGTGACTAACAAGTTCATAACTTACTGTTTAACATTAACTACTTCACCTACTACTGCTTATCATATCAAGTGATATTATCAGTTGGCAGATGAAATCGCTAAAACACGTACTTTTTCGTAGGGAAGGGACAGGGGAAGTGACTAACAAGTTTGTTACTCACTGTTTAACATTAACTACTTCACTTATTACAGCTTATCATATCAAGTGATATTATCAGTTGGTAGATCAAATCGCTAAAACACGTTGTAGGCTGTACTTTTCGATCGGAAGGGACAAGGAAAGTGACTAACAAGTTTATTACTTACTGTTTAACATTAACTACTTCACCTACTACTGCTTATCATATCAAGTGATATTATCAGTTGGCAGATGAAATCGCTAAAACACGTACTTTTTCGTAGGGAAGGTACAGGGGAAGTGACTAACAAGTTTGTTACCTACTGTTTAACATTAACTACTTCACTTATTACTGCTTATCATATCAAGTGATGTTATCAGTTGGTAGATCAAATCGCTAAAACACGTTGTAGGCTGTACTTTTCGATGGGAAGGGACAAGGAAAGTGACTAACAAGTTTATTACTTACTGTTTAACATTAACTACTTCACTTACTACTGCTTATCATATCAAGTGATATTATCAGTTGGCAGATGAAATCGCTAAAACACGTACTTTTTCGTAGGGAAGGGACAGGGGAAGTGACTAACAAGTTTGTTACTTACTGTTTAACACTAACTACTTCACTTATTACAGCTTATCATATCAAGTGATATTATCAGTGGGCAGATGAAATCGCTAAAACACGTACTTTTTCTTAGGGAAGGGACAGGAGAAATGACTAACAAGTTTGTTACTTACTGTCTAACATTAACTACTTCACTTATTACAGCTTATCATATCAAGTGATATTATCAGTGGGCAGATGAAATCGCTAAAACACGTACTCTTTCTTAGGGAAGGGACAGGGGAAATGACTAACAAGTTTGTTACTTACTGTTTAACATTAACTACTTCACTTATTACAGCTTATCATATCAAGTGATATTATCAGCTGGCAGATGAAATCGCTAAAACACGTACTTTTTCGTAGGGAAGGGACAGGGGAAGTGACTAACAAGTTTGTTACTTACTGTTTAACACTAACTACTTCACTTATTACAGCTTATCATATCAAGTGATATTATCAGTGGGCAGATGAAATCGCTAAAACACGTACTTTTTCTTAGGGAAGGGACAGGAGAAATGACTAACAAGTTTGTTACTTACTGTCTAACATTAACTACTTCACTTATTACAGCTTATCATATCAAGTGATATTATCAGTGGGCAGATGAAATCGCTAAAACACGTACTTTTTCTTAGGGAAGGGACAGGGGAAATGACTAACAAGTTTGTTACTTACTGTTTAACATTAACTACTTCACTTATTACAGCTTATCATATCAAGTGATATTATCAGCTGGCAGATGAAATCGCTAAAACACGTACTTTTTCGTAGGGAAGGGACAGGGGAAGTGACTAACAAGTTTGTTACTTACTGTTTAACATTAACTACTTCACTTATTACAGCTTATCATATCAAGTGATATTACCAGCTGGCAGATGAAATCGCTAAAACACGTTGTAGGCTGTACTTTTCGATGGGAAGGGACAAGGAAAGTGACTAACAAGTTTATTACTTACTGTCTAACATTAACTACTTCACTTACTACTGCTTATCATATCAAGTGATATTATCAGTTGGCAGATGAAATCGCTAAAACACGTACTTTTTCGTAGGGAAGGGACAGGGGAAGTGACTAACAAGTTTGTTACTTACTGTTTAACATTAACTACTTCACTTATTACAGCTTATCATATCAAGTGATATTATCAGTTGGTAGATCAAATCGCTAAAACACGTTGTAGGCTGTACTTTTCGATGGGAAGGGACAAGGAAAGTGACTAACAAGTTTATTACTTACTGTTTAACATTAACTACTTCACTTACTACTGCTTATCATATCAAGTGATATTATCAGTTGGCAGATGAAATCGCCAAAACACGTACTTTTTCGTAGGGAAGGGACAGGGGAAGTGACTAACAAGTTTGTTACTTACTGTTTAACATTAACTACTTCACTTATTACAGCTTATCATATCAAGTGATATTATCAGTGGGCAGATGAAATCGCTAAAACACGTACTTTTTCTTAGGGAAGGGACAGGGGAAATGACTAACAAGTTTGTTACTTACTGTTTAACATTAACTACTTCACTTATTACAGCTTATCATATCAAGTGATATTATCAGCTGGCGGATGAAATCGCTAAAACACGTACTTTTTCGTAGGGAAGGGACAGGGGAAGTAACTAACAAGTTTGTTACTTACTGTTTAACATTAACTACTTCACTTATTACAGCTTATCATATCAAGTGATATTATCAGTGGGCAGATGAAATCGCTAAAACACGTACTTTTTCGTAGGGAAGGGACAGGGGAAGTGACTAACAAGTTTGTTACTTACTGTTTAACATTAACTACTTCACTTATCTCAGCTTATCATATCAAGTTATATTACCAGCTGGCAGATGAAATCGCTGAAACACGTTGTAGGCTGTACTTTTCGATGGGAAGGGACAAGGAAAGTGACTAACAAGTTTATTACTTACTGTTTAACATTAACTACTTCACTTACTACTGCTTATCATATCAAGTGATATTATCAGCTGGCAGATGACATCGCTAAAACACGTACTTTTTCGTAGGGAAGGGGCAGGGGAAGTGACTAACAAGTTTGTTACTTACTGTTTAACATTAACTACTTCACTTATTACTGCTTATCATATCAAGTGATATCTATCAAAAAGGGGTCTTCCAAGCGAAAGAGGTTTGGTTGGCGTCAGAAACGTTTCAACAAAAAGGGAACAATAGGCAAGTAGGATGAGGAGAGTCTACAAAAATTGAACAATATTTTCTGAGACTGATTTTCTTGGCCGAAACTTCTTAACAGCGAAAACAAACCGTTGTGGCATTTCACGAGGAAGAGTTCAATGGTTTCCAAGAATGGACTTCTATTCTTGACAAGATTACAAGAAAATACTCTTATTTCATGCTGCACTTTGAGTTCGCTTCTCGTAGCAGCTGGAGCTAGCCGTCTGTGTAGGTAAAGTTGAAATCATTTTCTCTTCTAATGATAACTAGTAGGTGCCCATAATTATACATTTTTATCGTTACTCGCATAATCGGTGACTATTTGGAACCACAGAGTGCTTCCGTGTGAAGCACCGCAACGGTTTGTTTTCGCTGTTAAGAAGTTTCGGCCAAGAAAATCAGTCTCAGAAAATATTGTTCAATTTTTGTAGACTCTCCTCATCCTACTTGCCTATTGTTGCCTTTTTGTTGGAACGTTTCTGACGCCAACCAAACCTCTTTCGCTTGGAAGACCCCTTTTTGATAGATTACTATATAATATCTCGAGCCCGTATACGTGTATACAAGACTGTTGGTATCTGCTTGTTCTGGATCAGGTGGGCGTTGTCTACTCAGGCAAACTATCGCTCCGAGCGGGACCGGCTCCTCCCAATTATGACGTCATCGCCCGGACAGCGGCCGAGGGGCCAACTGGCACCGCGGTCCCTGTCCGGTGCCAGTTCGCCCCTCGGTCGCTCTCCGGTCGCTCTCGGGGCCACAGCGGTGCCATCGCCAGAGATAGAGAGACGCGGGATTGGTTGTTCTTTGAGTGATAACGTGCGAGCCACGTTATCACTCAAAGAACAACCAATCCTGCGGGTATAAAAGGCGGCTAGCCTCGTGTAGAGGGGTAGTTGGTCTTCGAGGCCACTCTTGAGTGGTGACCTCGGATCACTCTCAGGATGACAATTTTTGGCGGCCGGGGGGATCCCCCATGGCCCGCGGTGGGGAAGGCTTCCTCATTGCGGACCATGCTGGGATGGTATCCTTGTTGCGGCCTGTGGCAGGATTAACCTCCTGACCCACAGGCTGTAACAGGTACCTCATCCTCTTAACAGGCTTAATCCTCTCCAGAAGAGGCGGAAATAAAGAAAAAATAGCAATTAGGAAATTTTTGAAAATCGCCCGAACAGAGACCGCAGTGCCAGTTGGGACCGAAGATCGCTCCGAGCGATACTGCTGTGGCCCGGAGAGCGGCTGCTGTGGCCCGAGTAGATGGCTAATTTTCGCTCGGAGCGGAGAGGCAGTGCCGCTCGAGTAGCTCTCCGGTACCGCTCGGAGCGATGGTTTGCCTGAGTAGCTGGACAACAGGGGGACGTAGAAGTTTTCGAAAGTTAGATTTTTTCAGGGGGGGACGTGAAAACTTCGGGTCAAAATTTTAAAAAGTCGGAGGTGTTTTCAGTTGCGTTTCTCTTTCTGCGAAGAAAACAGGTCGTGAAATTAGGGGTTTGGACGTGGTTGTCTCACACATTGTAATCGCAACAAAAAGATCAAAGAGAACATCAGTACAACACCACAACAGTACATGTGAGAAAAGTATCGTTACACAATCCAAAACGTAGAGTTCTCCAGGCTGAGATATCAGTCTCACTTGCCAAAATCGTGACTGCAACCTCAAAGTATGCGTTTTCGATCACCCTGTGATCACCCTGAGATATCGAGGTTTTGAACACTCGAGGATAACCTAAATGATCCTCTACTCTTACGTAAGGCGGTCTGAAAGCCTCTCCCATCTCTTCCTCCTTGCTAAGCTGGTAAGTGATCATGTATACAATGTCATGCAATAGACTCCATTGCCAATTGAACATATCCACATGCCAGTGTTGTACATAGACGTGAGTTACGTGTGAGTTCTTTCTTGAGATCCGCATAGGGTCTTTCAAAAACGGTAAAATCGGCAAAAATTCTTAGACCTTCACTTAGTTAGGTATTCAATGCGATACCACCAATTTTATTCTGCTTATTTAAACTAAATCTAATCAGCAGAATTGGTTTTCATATAAGAACCGTAATCTCTATAAGATAGAGAGCTTCTAAATAAACATTCAGCTTCAAATGGTAAATTTGAGGAAGGCTTTTCGAGAAGTGAAACATCTGAATTAGTTCACACAACAGCTGCGTCTAAAAAACGTAAGATATCAATAAAAACGATAGAAGTGCGTCCACGTTGATCTTGGAAGGGATGGAATTCACAGTTTCCACCAAAATATGATCTGCCCTGTGCAGTAGGAATGCTACATACGCATAATGATGACATGGTTAGGATTGTATAATACTTACCACAGTCGCAATATGTCGTAGTAGTAAAGTTAGGATTAAATAATCATGGCACGTCGTTAGGTAGGGTGAATGGTAGATCGCTGATGGGGGTAGTCTCAGTCAATATGTCGATATGTGCTGTGCAAGTTTGAATCTCCTTGGACTACCGTGATTGGTCCGTTTGTATTGTGTGTGTTCGCGCAACACCTACTGGCGCGAAGTTTTCCCCTAGCTTGTCAGGTCTACTCAGATAGAGGCAGCACACTTCCCGCTGTATAACTAGCCGACGTCCCGTAACCCTTCCCGCGGAAGGTCAATAGATTGGTCGCTGACAGTCGGCAGCGCCGTTTCGTTGACCGCCCGTACACGGTGAACAAGCACTCTGCGGCCCTTCTGAAACCGCCTTACGGCTAATCTGATGACTGACAAAGGACAATCCTAAAGCAGTTTGCGGTCACATTTAAAAATCTTCCTTCAAGTAAAGGTCTACTGAAACAAAATTCAAAAATCCGCTTCTGGGGATTTCCTCTTGAACTGCTCTTGACAGGTAAGGTGTGAGCTTATACGGGAAAACTTCCTCCACTCACTGGTTTTTGCGGTCACCTCAGATTCGTGATCAGCACCCCAAATAAAGTCTGTCCGAATAATACTGTCCCCCACGCGGTCGGCGTGCGCCTAGAGCGACCGTCGCGCAGGCATTATTTTGCACGAACCTCCTCATGGCTGCTAACAGCTGAATGGGATATTATTCACCATTTGCCAAATATTACCACTATTCGATCTCCAAGTCTGAAAAAAATGCCTCTGCGAGAGCTGGTCGACACGCACACCAACCTTGTGGGCGGACAATCTCTTTCGGACGGACTTTAACTCCCCAGAGCGATTTTCAAGTCAAATCTGGAATATTTTTCTAACACGCTTGGAGAGCCTTCTAATTGGTATAAGTAAACACCCAACCGAAAATCCGTACAAGTTCAAAACGCTGTCAGTCTGCGCAAAGTTTGGAAAATGTTCCTTCACCCAAACTTTGCCTAGGGGGGTAGTTTGGGCCCTGAACACGCCTAAGAGGTCCGTTTTCGAATTTCCGTGAAAATAAGGCGCTTTTTGGAGGGTACAATAGGCACGAAATTCAGAAAAAAAACGCCTATAACTTCTTTCGGAGTGGGTGTAGGCAGCTGCGATGGGCATATTCGGACTTCTCGTCCGAAAATGGTTCTAGAAAAGTACATTTCATTTGGGATGGCTAGTATGACTTATAGTGGCTCCCTTGTGAGTGAAGACAGTTAGTTCTCAGCTCCACCGTCGCACAAGGCGACGTTTTCCTATTCTTTCCGAGCCGCCGCTTCCTCATCGCGTTGCGCATTAGGCTATTTCGCTAGCGCCGTGTGTAAAATCTTGAGGGAAGCCGCGTCTCACTCAACCGTAACTGTTTCGCAGTTAACGGGAGTAGGTAGCATTCAAATCGGAGGCCTGACGGACTAGGACCAGTTAGTTATCTAGTCTAACATTTCAGTCTCAGATTCTTTAATTCCTAATAAATACTTATCGCACTACGGTGTCTCGCAATCGTATTGGTTGTCTCGCGGACCATCTAAATCGTACAGTCCTCTCCCTCTCAAGCCTATTACACACTTCATCCAGAAACCAGGTACCACTCAAAGAAAAATCTCGTTTTTCTCTATAGAGCGCTTACATGGACGGTGGAATGCCAGCGCTGACAGCCCATTTTAGTATGTTTCCAAGAGCTTTTTTTGGCAAGCGTTTCCCGATTCTCGCTTTAATTGCGGCCTGATCTATATGCATTCATGCTTAGACTCAGGAACCTTTCTGTTACTGTCCCTATCTTGAATAGTGGATAGAGAAAACGGTCTTTTCATTCAATTAATAGCGTATGAATTCCCTCTAGTAAGAATTGATATGGGTCCACTCATACTTGTAGCTCTCTGAATAGAGCAGCGCGCTTTATCAACAGCGGTCAAATTGATCAATTTCTCAGCTCCGCGAGACGGGGCCGCTATGTTAGTTAGGCTTCAACAGTGCATTACAGGCTGTTCCGGCAGTAGTATTTCTGCCGATATTAGAGCAAGATGGGGCTAGAACAATCCATTAGATCGTCGAAAACGAATCGAATCATCGAACAACACAATGGGGTATGAAGCCTCTATTTTGATCTGATTTGCAATGCCATAGCCTGTCTGAGGTAGGAACTATTGCAGGAGGTCGCCCGCAGTACTGTGCCTCTCTGAGCCAAATTCCGGTCCGCAATTGCATCTCGACACTCTTTGCGGTCGCGCGCTTTCGAGTCGGAAGAGTTTCCAGCGCCGCAGCCGCCGATCTGTTGACTCTAGGTTGGTTTTGCAACTTGGAAAGTAAACAAAATTGGAGAAAACTGTATAAAAAACCACATCGGGTCGGCTTTGGCGCTGGAAACTCGACTGACTCGAGCGCGTGCGGTCGCAAAGCGTGTCGAGACGCAATTGCGGAGCGGATTTTTGGCCCAGAGAAGCACAGTTCAATACCCACCCTAATTCTTGTAAAAAAGACGCGGAAGACGCGGAAGCGCGTCTTTTTCGTCTTTTCGTCATAACTTATTTGTTAGCGGACTAAAGTGTATAGAAAGTTATATCAGTCGACTCAAGACGTCGAGACGAACACAATGATCTAATTTTCAATGTTCGAGTGATAAATTTGTCATCCTTCATTTGCCGAAGTACCTAAGGCGAGCCATAAACGGGCGAGTCTCAGCTAATTGCGCTGAGTTATTAGCGAGCAGTGTACTGTATGGCGCCGTTTACGCACCAAAGCCAAGCCTGATATATATCGGAATCTTACAAGCATTCAAATAGAACCATCTCTAACTCAAAACGATTCTGTAGAAACTCCATTCAGAGTACTTTAAAGCAATGGAGTACTCGCCCTAATTTTCTCAGAGAAGTCACGAAAGTCGTATCTTTCGCGACTTCTAATTGATTTCAGTTTTTGGAGAATCTGAATCCGTTTTAAATTCTGAGGAATCTGAATTCGATTCAAGTTTATTTCTGATATTGAAATCTAGAGCATTTTCCAAATACCGGAAATTTCAAATTTGTTTCAATTTTTTAAAATGTATAATTTATTGAAAAACCTAACTCATTATGGAATTCTCTAAAAAAAAATCTGAATTTAATCCAAATTGTAAATAATCTGAAATCATTTCAAATTTTTTCTGATATTCAACACCCGAATTTTCAAGTTTTAGAAATTCGGAATTTATTTCAAGCTTTGAATTTTCGAATTGTCGTTTCTGAGAGTTTCTAATTTATTCCAATTCTTGAATAATATGAATTTAGTTCAGATGATGAAAAATTTGAATTTCACTCAAGTTGATTTCTGATTTTTGAATACCAAATTCATATGTTATAAAAGAAATCTTAAGTTACTCCAAGTTTTAATTTTTTTATTTCATTTCAATCTTCGGAAAATCTAAACTTAGTTCAATTTTTGAAATTTTTTATCTAACTCGAAGTTTTGAGTTTTACTCAAATTTTGGACTCATTAATATTTTGAAAGTTGAGGCTTTGCTGAGAATTTCAAGTATTTACATTTCTTATTAAAATCAGGCATTCTGACGCAACACAGATCCCGATTGACATGAACTGCAGACAGGGAGTGTCTAGAGATCCGATAAGGCCAATTAGAGGTTTCCTGAGGGCCTACTTCACACCTAGAAAGCCACCCCATCAAGTATTAATTTGGATGCAGGTCAGTGTAGGAGTAACGACGGAGTGCCTCATTCACTAGAGCTAGCATTTAGCTTGGTCCGAACTGCTCGTTCTATACTTCCCGAAGTGTTGGTTACTATCACAACAATACGCATTCTCCCCATGGAATTGCTTCTGAGCAATGCTTCTCCCAGATGCACTGATTTCCCATTTCATTAGAGTTTTCATGTTTCCATGTATATTTGAAACCTTTTCCTGATCAGCAATATTATATGTTCCCTTTTACAAAGGACAATCAAAATGCAGGGTGGGTGTATCATTTCTGTCTTTCTATCTCAATTTTATGAAAGCGGAGATTTATGATGTTGATGCTTTTTGTGAAAAAAATCAAGAAAACTCGAGTTCGAATTTGTTTCAATTTTTTAACAAAGCTAATTTATCTCAGTTTTTACTATGATTTCAATTTTCGGAAAATTTAAATATAGTTCGAGTAAGCTTCTAATTTATTTCATTTTAAGGAAAATGTTTATTTATTCAAATTTGAGAATTACTAGTTTGATTACAATTTTCGAATTTCAATGAAATTCCAAACCTAGTTCAAATTTTCGATAATTGAGGCTTTGTTGATAAGCCTCAGTATTGGCCTTCTCTTTCCGAATCGAGGATTTTAACACAGTACAGGAATTCGGCCCACCACGCCTAGCGTCAGATCCTGGGCCCCTCAAATGTGGTGGAATTAGTGGCCGCGCTACTCCTCAGCTGGGCCATCTCGCCACCCACAGCACCAATCGATCGCCACAGAGACCAACCAATGGCGAGGATCAAGTGATCACGTCCAATATGAATTCTTCATATTGGTTTTACATAGAAAAGAGTTTGAACTGGGTATTAGAAGATTCTGAATTTTATTCATTTTTTTCTGACTTTAAAAATCCTTTTTTTTCAATTTCAAATTTCAATTTGACTAAAATGGTTTGATTTTTTGTTTTTTTCTTTTATTCTAATTTATGAAAATTTTCAATTTATTTCATTTTACAGGAAAACTTAATTCAAATTTGGGAATTATTAGTTTGATTACAATTTTCGAATTTCAATGAAATTCCAAACCTAGTTCAAATTTTGATAATTGAGGCTTTGTTGATAAGCCTCAGTATTGGCCTTCTCTTTCCGAATCGAGGATTTTAACACAGTACAGGAATTCGGCCCACCACGCCTAGCGTCAGATCCTGGGCCCCTCAAATGTGGTGGAATTAGTGGCCGCGCTACTCCTCAGCTGGGCCATCTCGCCACCCACAGCACCAATCGATCGCCACAGAGACCAACCAATGGCGAGGATCAAGTGATCACGTCCAATATGAATTCTTCATATTGGTTTTACATAGAAAAGAGTTTGAACTGGGTATTAGAAGATTCTGAATTTTATTCATTTTTTTCTGACTTTAAAAATCCTTTTTTTTTCAATTTCAAATTTCAATTTGACTAAAATGGTTTGATTTTTTGTTTTTTTCTTTTATTCTAATTTATGAAAATTTTCAATTTATTTCATTTTACAGGAAAACTTAATTCAAATTTGGGAATTATTAGTTTGATTACAATTTTCGAACTTCAATGAAATTCCAAACCTAGTTCAAATTTTGATAATTGAGGCTTTGTTGATAAGCCTCAGTATTGGCCTTCTCTTTCCGAATCGAGGATTTTAACACAGTACAGGAATTCGGCCCACCACGCCTAGCGTCAGATCCTGGGCCCCTCAAATGTGGTGGAATTAGGGGCCGCGCTACTCCTCAGCTGGGCCACCTCTCCACCCACAACACCATTCGATCGCCACAGAGACCGACCTAACTACAATGCTAAGGTTAGGGACTGCAAAAAAATCATTCCATCCAAACTCTTGGAATTTCTTAAAAAAAATGAAGAGACCACAACAACTTTTTTTCTTATTTTAAGTTTACGGGAACTCATGTATGACTTTTTCGGAGCAAGAAAATAAAAAACACTTGCAACAGCGCATTTTCAGGGTTTTTATGAGAAACAGCTGATTCTCGTGGAATTCCCATCTGACTGTTGAGTGTTTTCGGGAGCAAAAAAATGTAGATTTTGAAAAAAATTGATGAAGAATGTTTTTCTGGTCCAAGTTAAATGAAACTGACGCGTCTGAAGCTCTATGCAATTTCGTGGATAATTTTCAAAATTTTCATTCATTTTTTTGAAATTTTGGAGAACGACAGAATTTTCAGAGTTTTTGTCAAAAAGCAGCTGATTCTCGCGGAATTCCTATCTGAAAGTCGAGTTTTCGGGAAAAAATGTTGAAAAATTCGAAAAAAAAGATGAAGATTTAAAATATGAAAAAAGGATTTTTAAAGTCAGAAAAAAATGAATAAAATTCAGAGTCTTCTAATACTCGGTTCAAACTCTTTTCTATGTATAACCAATATGAAGAATTCATATTGGACGTGATCACCTGATCCTCGCCATTGGTTGGTCTCTGTGGCGATCGAATGGTGTTGTGGGTGGCGAGATGGCCCACCTGAGGAGTAGCGCGGCCACTAATTCCACCACATTTGAGGGGCCCAGGATCTGACGCTAGGCGTGGTGGGCCGAATTCCTGTACTGTGTTAAAATCCTCGATTCGGAAAGAGAAGGCCAATACTGAGGCTTATCAACAAAGCCTCAATTATCGAAATTTGAACTAGGTTTGAAATTTCATTGAAATTCGAAAATTGTAATCAAACCAATAATTCCCAAATTTGAATTAAGTTTTCCTGTAAAATGAAATAAATTGAAAATTTTCATAAATTAGAATAAAAGAAAAATACAAAAAATCAAACCATTTTAGTCAAATTGAAATTTGAAATTGAAAAAAAAGGATTTTTAAAGTCAGAAAAAAAAATGAATAAAATTCAGAATCTTCTAATACTCGGTTCAAACTCTTTTCTATGTATAACCAATATAAAGAATTCATATTGGACGTGATCACCTGATCCTCGCCATTGGTTGGTCTCTGTGGCGATCGAATGGTGCTGTGGGTGGCGAGATGGCCCACCTGAGGAGTAGCGCGGCCACTAATTCCACCACATTTGAGGGGCCCAGGATCTGACGCTAGGCGTGGTGGGCCGAATTCCTGTACTGTGTTAAAATCCTCGATTCGGAAAGAGAAGGCCAATACTGAGGCTTATCAACAAAGCCTCAATTATCAAAGTTTGAATTAGGTTTGGAATTTCATTGAAATTCGAAAATTGTAATCAAACTAATAATTCCCAAATTTGAATTAAGTTTTCCTGTAAAATGAAATAAATTGAAAATTTTCATAAATTAGAATAAAAGAAAAATACAAAATCAAACCATTTTAGTCAAATTGAAATTTGAAATTGAAAAAAAGGATTTTTAAAGTCAGAAAAAAAAAGAATAAAATTCAGAATCTTCTAATACCCAGTCCAAACTCTTTTCTATGTATAACCAATATGAAGAATTCATATTGGACGTGATCACTTGATCCTCGCCATTGGTTGGTCTCTGTGGCGATCGATTGGTGCTGTGGGTGGCGATATGGCCCAGCTGAGGAGTAGCGCGGCCACTAATTCCACCACATTTGAGGGGCCCAGGATCTGACGCTAGGCGTGGTGGGCCGAATTCCTGTACTGTGTTAAAATCCTCGATTCGGAAAGAGAAGGCCAATACTGAGGCTTATCGACAAAGCCTCAATTATCGAAATTTGAACTAGGTTTGAAATTTCATTGAAATTCGAAAATTGTAATCAAATTAATAATTCTCAAATTTGAATTAAATAAACATTTTCCTTAAAATGAAATAAATTAGAAGCTTACTTGAACTATATTTAAATTTTCCGAAAATTGAAATCATAGTAAAAACTGAGATAAATTAGCTTTGTTAAAAAATTGAAACAAATTCGAACTCGAGTTTTCTTGATTTTTTTTTCACAAAAAGCATCAACATCATAAATCTCCGCTTTCATAAAATTGAGATAGAAAGACAGAAATGATACACCCACCCTGCATTTTGATTGTCCTTTGTAAAAGGGAACATATAATATTGCTGATCAGGAAAAGGTTTCATATATACATGGAAACATGAAAACTCTAATGAAATGGGAAATCAGTGCATCTGGGAGAAGCATTGCTCAGAAGCAATTCCATGGGGAGAATGCGTATTGTTGTGATAGTAACCAACACTTCGGGGAGTATAGAACGAGCAGTTCGGACCAAGCTAAATGCTAGCTCTAGTGAATGAGGCACTCCGTCGTTACTCCTACACTGACCTGCATTCGAATTAATACTTGGTGGGGTGGCTTTCTAGGTGTGAAGTAGGCCCCTCAGGAAACCTCTAATTGGCCTTATCGGATCTCTAGACACTCCCTGTCTGCAGTTCATGTCAATCGGGCTCTGTGTTGCGTCAGAATGCCTGATTTTAATAAGAAATGTAAATACTTGAAATTCTCAGCAAAGCCTCAACTTTCAAAATATTAATGAGTCCAAAATTTGAGTAAAACTCAAAACTTCGAGTCAGATAAAAAACTTCAAAAATTGAACTAGGTTTAGATTTTCCGAAGATTGAAATGAAATAAAAAAATTAAAACTTGGAGTAACTTAAGATTTCTTTTATAACATATGAATTTGGTATTCAAAAATCAGAAATCAACTTGAGTGAAATTCAAATTTTCATCATCTGAACTAAATTCATATTATTCAAGAATTGGAATAAATTAGAAACTCCCAGAAACAACAATTGGAAAATTCAAAGCTTAAAATAAATTCCGAATTTCTAAAACATGAAAAAATTCGGTGTTCAATATCAGAAAAATTTGAAATGATTTCAGATTATTTACAATTTGGATTAAATTCAGATTTTCTTAAATTGAAATGATTTTGAATTTTCCCATAATGAGTTAGGTTTTTCAATGAACTAGAAATTTTAAAAAATTGAAATAAGTTTGAAATTTTCGATATTTTGAAAATGCTCTAGATTTCAATATCAGAAATGAACTTGAATCGAATTCAGATTCTTCAGAATTTAAAACGGATTCAGATTTTCCAAAAACTGAAATCAATTAGAAGTCGCGAAAGATGCGACTTTCGTGACTTCTCTGAGAAAATTAGGGCGAGTACTCCATTGCTTTAAAGTACTCTGAATGGAGTTTCTATAGAATCGTTTTGAGTTAGAGATGGTTCTATTTGAATGCTTGTAAGATTCCGATATATATCAGGCTTGGCTTTGGTGCGTAAACGGCGCCATACAGTACACTGCTCGCTAATAACTCAGCGCAATTAGCTGAGACTCGCCCGTTTATGGCTCGCCTTAGGTACTTCGGCAAATGAAGGATGACAAATTTATCACTCGAACATTGAAAATTAGATCATTGTGTTCGTCTCGACGTCTTGAGTCGACTGATATAACTTTCTATACACTTTAGTCCGCTAACAAATAAGTTATGACGAAAAGACGAAAAAGACGCGCTTCCGCGTCTTCCGCGTCTTTTTTACAAGAATTAGGGTGGGTATTGTAGTTCCTAACTCAGACACTCGCCGTTGCTGTTGAACAGGCATCGACGGTAAAGATTTCCACGGCTTTCCAGGTCGATAGACAGGTAAACAGAACGCGATTACGAAATGTTCGATTGCTTAATGTTGACCACATCGCACACATTTCGAATCTGCCTATTTTTTTCTCTGCGTTTTCCTACCAACTTTTATGATTCTACAACTTTACTTTCCCAAACCGTTTCTTTACCCTTTTTGTTTTTGGAGTACCCTGGCAGTTTAGGAGTTTTTGTATGCCTTGGTGCTCTGAAGTCAAAAATTGATGTTTTCGCATGAATTGGGCAAATAGAGCGGCAAACAAGCTATTGAAATGGAGATGCTGTAGTAGAGTGGCGCCTACTGTTAGTCGTGTCTGTTGCTGGGAAACGCTATTGGAAAGCGCTGTGAGTGTACCTACTTATGTCAAGGCAGGAAATGTGCATTGCTAACAATTACTCAATACGATGACACCAAGCTACATACGGCACGAGGTGTGATATAGTCAACTTTAGTCCGACCCTCCCTCTGAAAATCCGTGATGTCCTCATACCCCCCCCCGTGAGGAGATAATGACCCCGACCGGGTAAGAGGTCGTCAAATCTCCGTTTAATACCCTCTAATGTTCCATGGTTTGAGTACAAAACATAGAAAACAAGTCATTGACGCAGCTGCAAGCTGAAGAGCGCCACTCTACGTGGACGAAGCATGTTTCAATGCCATCAGGGCACGTAGGTGCTGTTTCGGTCACGAAAACTACATTCAGAATTCGACAGTCCGTATACAAAAACGTGGTCAAAGTTTCATGACCGCAGCTTGAATCCGAAGAGCTCTACAATAGGTGGGGTCCGAAAAAATTTCCAGGACTAAAATAAAAATTTACAAGTGTTTTTCGAAGTGCTGATTAGGGATTTCATTTTTTCGATTCTCAGAAAACATTCCAAACCAGTTTTAAGGTTTGTGACAACTTTTCGCGCTATTTCAGTGCAATCGAGACCGTATTTCTACGACTTCTCTGAAGTCAGATTCTGGAATCGCGGGTTTGCGCAGGGTCAAATCAAAGCCAAATCTCTCAGAACTTTCGAAGCATCTTACGGACACCTTATCCAACATGTTACGCAAGTCTTCGGTAAGATTCCATGAGATTCCGGCATTGACAGATGGCAAAACCGTTGAGGCCGATAACAGTTAAAGGCAGTGTTCACGATGATTCTCGTTTCCAAGTCTTCCACTCAAAACAATGCGTTGGCAACCAAATGTTACCAAAATCACGAAGAAACGGCGAAAAACGCACTAATTCGTCTTATTTCAGTGACATTATTCTATGGCCTGGACTAGTTGACTGGCTGGAAGAACATGTTCACGGTGGTTGTCACCGGTAAAAAATGGGACTAATCGAAAATGGAAGAATATTTCGGGCAAAGCAGTATTAGTTAGGGTCCGAAGGAAAAAACGGAGCAATACATAATGGAGAATTGCAAAAAACGGGTCCACAAAAGGTTTCATTGTCACAACGAACAGTTCCATTGATACTTAAGAGGCGGGCTGATACTTGAGGATTTCGTGCCCTTCTGGTGCGTTTTTCTCGGTTTCTTCGTCATTTCAGTTCTACTCAGGGGCCGAACAATCGATTCAGCTATTAATCTCATGATCGAAGATTATCGTGAACACTGCCTTTAAACACTGAGCACAGCGTGATTCTACCATGTATTCAAGACTTGAACTCTATGACGCTGTTAGGGATAGACTTCAAGACGTTATATGAAAGGAGGCCTGCACTTAAAGGCAGTGTTCACGAAGAAAAAGTTCCTCACTTTTTGGCTAAAACGTAAGCTATGGGTCCCTATAAGAAGATTAGGAACGGAAGTGCGACGAAAAACAGCCGGTAAGTGGGTGAAAATCTCGTGGGCCAGCCGACCCATTGGGCCACTCCGCCCACGTCCTATAACAGTTCCCCTGAATTCGTGGTTAAATGAGCGGTGGTTTCCTATCAAAAGCCCCGCTCATCCCTTCATTCTCAACGTCTCTTTTTACTCAGGTCGGCTCGCACACATCGGCTGCAAAAAACGGGAGTTACAAGCCTCGGACAACTCGTCCACAATTTTCCCTTGCTGAATTTCGAGGGGCCATAACTCCGTTTTAAGGGGGTCTTGTACTATTCCAGGGACATCATTGGAATCAGCATGGGACCGTTTTCAAGATAGGCGGAAAAACAGAAAAACGACTTTTATCGTGAACACTGCCTTTAAATGCGGATCGCAGCAGGTCACAACTCTATAGCATAAGATTATTACGTGCGCTTCTGCGTTGTTATCAAGGGCTAGGTATCGTATTGCGCAGCCTTGTGTCAACAGTTTATTTTTTTCCTTCTTTTCTCAAAGTGTCCACACGATGCCTTCAGTGAGTCCGATTTTCAAATCCTGGTAATCATGAAGTTTTCTATGTTGCATTCACGTGCACAGAAATGCGTTCTCGTTGCTAGACGAAGTCATGTATCGTAAATTCCGCCGTGAAATAGAACGTTTCGTAAAGGTTGATTGGGAACAGGGGTGTGCGTAATTACGATTTACGATTTACGATTTTACGATTTACGGTGTTTTTTGGACTCGTAATTACGGCTTACGATTTACGACATTTTGGACCGTATATCGTAATTTTTCGTTAATAAAAATATATGCAATGGAAGTTGATAACAAGATATCTCTAATTGACCTGCTCCGATCCCACTTTGCGTATACTAATATTTTTGGTAAGGAAATGGGACCAACCCAGGCGTGTGACTACAACACGATCCCATTATCATTCTTTGACGCGATTCTATCATTTCAAAGAGGGACAGGTGCTATGTGGGAAGGGGGGGGGCACTGTTGTATCGCACATGGCCACGCCCATTTTTCCGAGCCGTAATGACTCTCCTGATTTTGGCAGGGTAGGAAAACCCCGGGTAGGTGCTCAAATTTAGTGCGGCACAGTAAAATAGACGTGCCCAAGTCCATCGCGCCATAGTGGCCCCCCCCCCTTCCCACATAGCACCGAGGGACACACGGTCGGAGTTGGAGGCGCTGGATACCTGATCCGCGTTGCGTGCCGCGCACGTATCACCAGCTGCCGCCTACGACGAAATGCAGTCTGAAAGCACTCTTCACGAAGAACTTTGTTTTCGAGTTTTTCATGAAGATTAACTGTTCTGGTTCCTACAACTGGATTAGCGCCAAAACATCGAGCGAAGGCAGTCTGAGCTATCCAAAAATTACTTCAAATGCTGCTCTTAACCCACCTTTTGAGTAGATTACGTCTACTCTGAGTCGACAAAAAATCAACAAGAGGGGCGTCCTTTTTTACTCAAGAAGTTTGACTCTCAAAATCGTTGCCTCCAGTTAACTTCTCTTCGTCCGCATCAAGCGGACACTCAGAAAAGCGTAAGCGCTAGTGTAAATGCTCATCTTCGCCCTTTTTCTTTATCTCTCACGAATGCGAACGTTTGTTGGGGCGCCTTGGCTACATTCCTCCACTATGGGAGCTAAACTACACAAAGCGGCAACATTTAGAAACCATAAAGCTATGAATCTGCAAGGTATTTAGTATGGAGAAGTGGGCTTCCACTCTTCCATAAACCTGCAGCTATGCGTTATTTGCAATTTTATTCGAATATCGAATAGTTTCGAATGGATATCGGATCAGTACGGTGAAGGGCCAGGATCCTGCTCTCTCATTAATTATTGGAACACTTATAGTAGATTACAGCTAAGAATCAAGAAAAGTTCGGATACATGCTGGCATTGATGAGAAAATGGGAGTTTTTCAATTATTCGGTATTCGAATAGCACAACTATAGTATTTAGAAGATATAGGAAAAAATAACTTGCGCTGGTCCACCGATACTGAGCTCTAGATAATACAGAGTTGCCACGGGTCGGACTGATACTATGCGATCTCTATTGAAGGTTGGCGCAAGTTCGGTTCCATATTTTTCGGCGTACGTGCACCGAGTTTGATCCAACCTTCAGTAGGGAACTCGAAGTACATATCTGTGCAATCCTTACCGAATGTATAATCGGTGCTGCGATTCCGCCCGCAAAAGAGAGGAGTTCTTAAATTCAGCTGTAGGAAATCGCTCAGATACGGTAATTTTGGCTCGTTTTAACGCTTACAACGACGTTGGCGTTTCGAGAGAGGAATTAAGAGTATAATTGTGACCCTTTAGCCCACCAGGTACTCGGACAGCCGAATCGGGCCGGCGGATTTCTCAGGACCTGGGAAGTTTTGGAATGAGTGATAAGGGAAAGCAGAGAAATACGAGTAAGGCGGTCTCATTAAAGGCAGGGTTCGCGATAAAAACGACTTCCGAGCTCTCTTTATAAGAATGTAGATTTGGCCATCACAATAGTGAAAATAAGTGAAAAAACCAGGAAATTCGCGGGAAAAACGCTCAAAACCAAAATATAATGGCTAATTACCGGTGTCGGCCGGCCCCCTAATTAACGCAATTTTTATTAATGCCTGCTTATCTGCCATTTATTTTGCTGTTAAAGTAATCAGTAGTCTCCAGAAATGTTTAGAAATCAGTTTAGAAGCAAAATAAAAGTTAACAAAACAGGGTTTTACACAAACCTCGATATTTGGGGACAGGAGGACACCAAGCCATCACTTGTTCCTGAGCGTTTTTCCTCCAATTTTTCACTCATTTTCGCTTTTGTGATGGCCAGATCTACAATTCCATGAGGATAGCTTTACAACCGAATTTAACGAGAATCCTGCCTTTAAAGGTATGGTATACCTTTACGAGACACGGTCGCTTCGCTCTGCACAACGACAGCGACCGCCTGTCGCGGAGCTTCCGCCTTCTAAACCTGCGCTACCGTGCGCTGAGCAGTGACCGGCTTCGGTTCACTCGCAGTATGTCAGCCCTCCGCGACATTTCGCTGCGGCTCACACGCAATAACTGCTCCTACGACAACCGCTGCCGTTGCTCCGATGCGGCTCTCGCCGCGATTTGTGCTTAATTTCATACCTGTCGCTCATAACAGCGACAAAGTGTACCATACCCCTCAAACATGGTTAGCTGTCAAATACTGAACGCAATCTAATATGTATGTGCTTAAAGGCACAGCCCAACCTCGAAATCGTGTTTCTGCTTTTTAGCCTATCTTGAAAACGGTCCGACGCTGATTCTAATGATGTCTCTCAAGTCGTACAAGACCTTCTGGGAACCGAGATATGGCGTCTCAAAATTTGAGCTGCGGAAGTATGGTGGACGAGTTGTCTGAGGCTTGTAACTTCTGTCATTTGCAACCGATGTTTGCGAGCCAAGCTGAGCAAAGAGAGAAGCTGAGAATGAAGGGAAGAACGGGGCTATTGATCGGAAAACTTCGCTCATTTCGCCATAATTGAGCTCGGAAGATCGTAAAAGGGGCGTGCCAAAGTGGCTTCCTGGTATGGGCGCCCCAGGGTGGCTTCCCCCTATATCTCGCTTATTCGGAGGAATTGAGAGCTCGCATTTGGCAGGGGCTAAATAGGGTGGGTAAACTTCACAGTTATGTGGAAATCTCACATTTCGTCCCTGAGCTTGGACTGTGCCTTTAAAACGTGCAACGGTGGACAATAGGACGGTAGGTACATAGTTTCTCTTGTTCCACCATAGTAAAATATTTTCAGTGGTTATTGTTATTATTTGCTGTTTACGATTTACGATTTACGGTTTACGATTTACGATGGTTTTGTCGTAATTACTATTTACGATTTACGAAATTTGAAATTTTATTTACGCACACCCCTGATTGGGAACCAAGAGCAAAATAGACGACGAGTGATTGTATTTCCGCCATTGTGATTGTTTTTCTGGACCTTCTGTTAAGGAATTGTATTCTAAGGGTATGAAATGTTGGATAAAGAAGCATCGACAGGCAACATCATAAGCATTCTAAAGAAATTTTGACACCTTTTAAAAAGGTTTGCTTTTCATCTAAAGAATGCTCAATAATTTTGAGCTCACAGAACGTTTCCTTCAAATGTTGTAACCTCTGCGCTCGAGGGTCACATGTGCTTATGTGGTTGTAATTTATGTAAATATAAATGAACATCTGGTAAAATGATTGCTGACGAAACAGTACTCCATCAAAGAGGAGCAGAAGTAATCTTGCCGCAAAAGTTTTCAGCAACAAGCAACAAAAGCGCATGCGCGTAGGACATCAAAAAGCAAAGTGGCAAGCTGAAAAAACTATACAGAGTGGTTTTCATAGTTTGATGCTATCACCATCATCCGCTAGTACGGTTCCTCAAAGTCAATATTTACTATGATTTTCTTTTGCAAGTTTTTTACATAAAACTATTTTTTCACAAAAAACTATGCGTTGGGAGCTATGTATGAGTCTGTTAAAATTTCTGCTCCAACGGTGTGTCAGCGAATTATTCCTTGTTCATCTATCTTTTGGTGGACGGTCTTATACGCGCAAAAACTGGGTCTAATTTTTTTCCATGGTTTTGCGCAGGCAAAACTATGAGCTACAGGAGAATTGTGAAAAGACCCCACAAATCCTCAACTTTCTGAAAAAAAGCTCGTTTTAAAAAGTATCGTATCACCCCTCTCCGCATCACTCATTCACTTCCCACCCGCTCCGTCAATTTCGGTGTGTCAGGTGCAACTCGTCAGAAGTTTCTGCGCAAAAATCTGAAGTATTTCTCCGCTTCAAGCATATTAAGTATATGAGCTGATTGGTAATGCACAATTATATTTTTGTTACTAGGTTTACGATACCATTTTGTTGCAAAAACGCCCCCAGAGAATTTTATTTGTACACTTAGGAAAGGGAGCCGATTTACCACCGGTTTTTCCCGGGTAAATTTAACGTTTTCCGATTGATTATTGAGGAGTTCAAAACACTGGTCCATTTCCTCATGTGTGGGGCAGACGACAAAGCAGTCGTCTATGTATCTACAGTATAGCATAGGAAGCCGTGCTAGCACCGGAGATTCGATTTTACTTATGAATGCTATGCGCTGTCCCATGGCCAGCCCTCTGAACTGACTAAAGTATTGATCTGACCATCTGAAGATATTGCATTTAAGACACTCCTTGAGAAGTGTCATTAGCTGCTCAATTGAAAACCCATACATGTTAATGGAGCCTTGGTGTTGGGTAAGAAGCTCGAAAACGGCCTCCATAGCATGGTCATTGCTGACATTGGTGTAGAGGGCTGTGGCATCGAAAGACTCCATTATGCAAGGGTTTGAGGGCTGAATGGTGCGGAGATGGTCAAGGAACGCGAGGGTGTTGGGAAGGTGGGCCGGGATGTGAGCTGGCACTTGTCTTAGAATGCTGTTAATAAACCAGGCAATCCTATCTGTGGGACCACCCACGCAGCTAACGACTTTGATAGAGCTAGGAGAGATAGTAGCCAGATCTTCTCCCGTTGGAAACTTGTGGGTCTTTACGAGCAGGTATAAAACCGGGCAAGTTGGCGAGTCAATTTTGAGGCGAGTAATGAAAGACGGATTCAAATCCGCTGATTTTCCCACTCTAACCCACTCTCTGTTGAGTCTACGATACTGTGCTTGAAATTCTTTGGCAGAGGAGGGACGGTAAAGTGAGATATCCTGCAGATGTTGCTCCGTTATAGCCTTGTCCAGCTGGTCAGGGATTATGACAAATTCCCCTCCCTTATCGCTGACGGAAAGGCGTATTGCCTTAGACTCTACCAACTCCCGAATCTCTCTGAGTCCACAAGCCTGAGCGGGGGAAAGATTTGACGAGATCCTTCCTTTGCGAGCGCGGTCAAAAACTTTGAAAACCTCGTCGGCAAAAATGCGAAAAGTGATATCAGAGCCTAGATTAGGGTCCTGTTGCTTGAAAAAGGTGTTGGGGAAGGGAATTTGGGGTAAAGCTCTGATTGGCGCAGGTAATATTGCATTGCCTATGTTAGCTTTATAGCGCAGCCGGTCTTGGAGTTCGTGAAGGCTACAAATTACTTTGCGCATGGTGATAGTAGAGATAGGTTGAGATGGTGAGAAACTGGGACCAATTTCCAGAATTGAACGAGCGTTATCGGAAAGTAGGAAATCGCCTGATACCGTAACTCGAGATTGAGTAGAAATGAGCTCCGTTCCTGTAACGTTCACTGCGTGACCACTAGGGTTCCGTGAAGACACGGCACTCGAAATCTCCCTCTCTTGGCCACGTGATGTACTCAAAAGTCTCTCGAATTTCGCTTGCAAAGTTTGTTTTACATCAGACCGAATAGAGTCACAGATCGTTTTTGATCCGTCCACTATTCTCTGCCAGACACGACCGTCTAAATATTTAACGCAATATACTTCCTTACACATACACTTATTCAACATAGAAAACAAATGATATCTTTTGTCTCGAAGTGCCATGCGTAGAAGGCGCAGCTCGATTTGGAGTATTTGTCGATCGATGACTCGGCTGCCGCATAGATCTCGTAGTCGTTTTCGGGTGATGAAGTCCGGCACGATACGATTCTGCAGGCAACGGCGGAGAAAGTGGACGGATTCTCTGACTGAGACTATCTTTTGCCTCAGAGACGAGACTTCCCTGATGAGTCGATGGAATTCAGTTGGGACGTTTCGCATAAGTCTCCAGGTGCGACTCTCCATAAACCTCGGCATTGTGAATCCGTAGTAATTGTGTAGTTGAACTGGTCCTCGAGGTTGATATACAGTTTATTGGCTTACGCACGTTTCGGCGGAATCGCCTTCTTCAGAGCCTGAAAGGAGCAAATCAGAAATGATTGAATGAAATGTGATTACCCGGCCAAATGTCGGCTAAACCTTACTGAGATTCGAGAGAGATTTTTTTCCAAAACGTAGTCAAAAACAGAGAAATTAAGAAATTACCGCACCTTGGCAGGAAACTCGCTAGATGAATCAGCTCGATAGAATGGTGGTGGAAAACGGATCACAGGACGAGACCGCTACCTCTCGACGTTAAAATGCGAGTCTGAAGTAGGTCGTGAGTTCTCCAGCTATATATAGGCATTCCCCTTCCGATTGATTTTTGGGTCGCTCGCCTGGATCCAAAAAGCTTCCAGGGTTTTTCTGGCAGGGGTATCGTTTTCTCGCCCCAATATCTCGACCTTGACGTGATAATTATCGCCATTGTGCGCGTTAAGGGGGTGTGTATACAAGTCTGTTGGTACCTGCTCGTTGGTGCCCCTGCTTCTACTGAACCCAGCAGACGTTTGAGTGTACACAGGGAACGTTCGAGCGATATAGCGTGCACAACTATATCGCGAAAGTATCCCGCACATTGCATAAAGGTGTCGCCGTCCGGCACACTAAGGCCTCTGGTCCATAACACCTTAGGATCCGTACCTAGGGAGTCATGGAGTCTTTGGCCACAAGCCACAATTTCGCCACCCTGAACTGTCGATCACTGTCGAGTGATATCCAAAAAACTGCGCTATCCAGACTTCTGAGCTATTTCCATGCACCGTTTGCTGCTTTGCAGGAAACCCGCCTCAAGGATAGACCCGTCATCAGCGTCGGAGAGTACACCATCTACTGCGGTAACGCTGACGATAGGAGAGTGGGAGGCTGTGCAATAGCTGTAAGGAAGGATTTCAATGGTATGGTCAAGGAGTTTGGCTCAACGTCGTGTCGGAATGCATTCGTACGACTGCGGGATCACAGAGGATTCAATCTGTGGATAGTGAGTGCTCATGCGCCCACTGAAACCGCCGAAGACAATTCGAAGGATGCATTTTATGAGGAACTCAATACGTTGCTGGCCAGGATACCTTGTCAACATGCTGTTGTCGTGGAGATTGACGCAAATGCGAAGATGGGACTTGATCAGGAATCCGAAGTACTCGGTAAATGGTTCTACCCAGTGGAGCAAACATCGGACAATGGCTACCGCCTTGTCGACTTTTGTGAACGCAGTGGTCTGATTATTGCATCGAAATTCAAGAGGAATCATCGCCGCCATCAGCTTACGTGGCAGGGACCAACCCGGCTATCTCCAGAAGAGCAGCGGAAGCGGAAGATGACAACTTTGAAACTACAGCTTGACTATGTCCTGACGAGGAATATTCCAGTATCGGACATTCGAAGATCTAGAGCTGTGTGGGATGTCGCATTCGATTCGGATCACCGTCCTGTTCTGTTGAACTTCACTGCGAGGATTCATAAGAGGAAGCGAGGGGCTCAGCCTCTCCAGAGGATTGACATGACAAGTCTCAGAGATGAAGAGTGCAGAAGGAATTTCCGACAACGCGTTTCTATTCACATCGGAGTACGGACTAAGAAGAAACTTTGCGACGCGGATTCTTTTGTCAAGTGCATCCAGGACGCTTCGAAAGAGGCACTCCCGGTTGTACAGCCTAAGAAGAAGTTCGCCTACGTCTCAGAAGAAACAACATCTACCTACAACAGAGTATGTGCTCTCCGAACTGCAGGAAACTTCAAGGAGGAGAAGCGTCTGAGGAGGAAGTTGCGTCGGCAGCTTCAAAGTGACCGCGAGCGAGAGTGGACGTGTAGAGCTAAGGAGTTCGAGAAGGCTTGGGAGGAGAAGAATCCGAGGAAAGCCTACACGTTGCTGCGACAGTATAGCGGGAAGATGAAGAGATCTTCTCCTGTCTTGAACACTACCAAAGGAGTTGCAGTTGGTGATGCGACGCTGCCAATATGGAAGGATTACTTCAGTTCTTTACTGAATCGTCCAGCGCCATCAGTACCTGAGCTCCCGCATGTTCAGAGAGCACATTACGATGTCAGTGAGGAACCGCCGACTGAAGTTTCTAATTGTGTCCGGAAAATGAAGAATGGAAAGGCAGGTGGAGATGACCACATCACTGCTGAAATGCTGAAAGCTCTTCCTCCGTCTGGGATTCGTGAAATGACCAACACCATGCGTGCCATATGGATGAGCGAAAGGATACCCGATTCTTGGAGACATGCGATCATCGTACCTCTTCACAAAAAGCTATCTGTCACGGATCCTAAGAACTACAGAGGAATCTCTCTACTTCGTGTCATGTACAAGGTTTTAGAACGTATCATTCTCGAGCGACTTATCAAACATCGTGAAAGAACGACCAGAGATGAGCAAGCCGGTTTTCGACCTGGAAGATCGACCATCGACCAAGTGTTCGTCGTGAGAAGAGTAATTGAATCGTGGCAGCGGTATTCGAAGCCGTTACAGCTCGCTTTTTTGGACTTTGAAGCCGCGTTCGACTCTCCTCATCGTGATCGATTGCTCAATGCTCTGCGAGCAGATGGAGTCCCGGAAAAGTATGTTCGGTTAATCGAGGACATGAACAAAGGAACAACAGCAGCAGTTCGTACACCTGTCGGATTTACGTCAGCTTTCGAGGTGAAAACAGGAGTAAGGCAAGGAGCCGTTGCAGGACCTTTTCTTTTCAACTTCGCCGTTGATGGCATCATGCGTAGAGTTGCAGAACAGTTTCCTGCGGATGTGATCCTAACACCATCAGGACGCTCCCTTGTCGACCTGGAGTACGCCGACGACATTGTGTTATTCGCTGAAAACAACGCAAAACTGCAAAGGATTGTGAACCTCGTTTCGAAGTATGCCGCAGCCTATGGACTTCGTCTTCGTCCCGACAAATGCAAGCAGATGTGGGTCTCTCAGAGGCCTTCAACTGGAGTTTGTATGGACGGACAACGTATCGAACTGGTGGACGATTTCTGTTATTTGGGCTGTTTGCTGAAGAACGATGGTAGTTATGCAGCGGATATTCGACAACGATGTGCGAAAGCTACGTCTGCATTCAATTCTCTAACCAAGTGTTTGTGGTCTACCACCATCGCGAAGGAAGTCAAGTTGCGCGTCTACCTATCCGCTATTCGCCCTATCATGATGTACGGATCGGAGACGTGGGCAGCACCGAAAACGCAGATGGAAAGGTTGGATTGCACGGAGAGGAAGCTTTTTAGGCGTTTGCTTGATATTTCTGGCCGCGTGTATGCCATAACGAAGACCTTTACAAGGAAATCGACGCAGTACATAAACGCTTGACACGAGGGAGGTGCCAGCATCTTCTAACGCCATCTCAAGCAGCAATGGAAAGTCGACTTCGACTGCTCGGGCATATACTAAGAAGAACGCCGGATCGTCTCGTACAACACGCTTTAAAAATGCTTCCAAATCCTGTCTGGAAACGGCCACCTGGGCGTAGGCGAAAGTTCTGGACGGATGTGGTTAAAGAGGATTTAAAGTCAATCGGCATCGAAAGACAGTTCAGGCGCGATGTTTCGTTTCGCAGGAAATGGAATAGTGACAGCTGGATGGAATGTGTTCAAATTGTGGCTGAAGACCGTGAAAAATGGACACGGCTGACTACTAGGACGGCACACCTCGGTGAAGATGCGGAATGACCGCGTCAGGCGAAAGCCAACCGATTAAGTCAAGTAAGTCAAGTGCGCGTTAACGCGGTGACACCCCAGAACTGTTGATACCCGGAGCTTATCTGTCCCATCTAAGTGCTCTTTGACTCTAACATAGAGCGGCCGCGATGTCTCCCCAATATAATGCTCGCCGCACAGTTGGCACGAGATCCTGTAGACCACACCGCATGCAGTGCAATCTCCCTCTCTACCAAATGGGCAAACCACACAATTGGGAGCAGTGCAAATACGGTCATATAGACGGTTTCGGATTAGACGGTTTCTGAGATTGTTAGGGGGTATGTCGACGATTGCGACGGAGCTTTCCAGACCAGCTTTTTTCAGGCATTTGCGCAAAGGTCTGCTCACTTCATCAGAAATGAAGGGCATTTTTAGGGGTATTTTGCTCTCAATCGCTGTTTCCTGTTCTCACTGCAGAGGGAGATTGCACTGCATGCGGTGTGGTCTACAGGATCTCGTGCCAACTGTGCGGCGAGCAATATATTGGGGAGACATCGCGGCCGCTCTATGTTAGAGTCAAAGAGCACTTAGATCGGAAAGATAAGCTCCGGGTATCAACAGTTCTGGGGTGTCACCGTGTTAACGCGCACAATGGCGGTAATTATCACGTCAAGGTCGAGATACTGGGGCGAGAAAACGATACCCTTGCCAGAGAAACCCTGGAAGCTTTTTGGATCCAGGCGAGCGACCCAAAAATCAATCGGAAGGGGGAATGCCTATATATAGCTGGAGAACTCAAGACCTACCTCAGACTCGCATTTTAACGTCGAGAGGTGGCGGTCTCGTCCTGTGATCCGTTTTCCACCACCGTGTTCTATCGTGCTGATTCATCTAGCGAGTTTCCTGCCAAGGTGCGGTAATTTCTTAATTTCTCTGTTTTTGACTACGTTTTGGAAAAAAAAAACTCTCTCGAATCTCAGTAAGGTTTAGCCGACATTTGGCCGGGTAATCACATTTCTGATTTGCTCCTTTCAGGCTCTGAAGAAGGCGATTCCGCCGAAACGTGCGTAAGCCAATAAACTGTATAACAACCTCGAGGACCAGTTCAACTACACAATTACTACGAATATCAACTTCAAACAAAAATTTCTGAACAGTGCCTCTAATGTTCTCTTTTTTACCAGGCTCTGGCCATGCGAATTCATTGACTGAATTTCACAAATTCTGTTCTGAAACTTTAAGCGATGTGATTAAGGGGACAAGAGGAACTTCTTCGAATGAGGCGACCCACTCAAAATTATTGTATTTTTTGTGGTCTTTGACTTTATCTATCAGAGTTGGTCGTCTAATCCGGAAATGTACCGCACTAGAAGTTATATGTTGGATGCCGAAGGAACTGTGACAAAAAGGCTTTAAAAATTACAGTACATTACTTCAGCAAGCGCTAAGAACGTTCTTATGCAAATTGATCAACATGGAACACATAATAGAGAGACATCGCGAGTATCAGGACAAGAAGAGCATAATTTCACCAGCAGTCATGTGGGGAAACAGTGGTGAGGACGTTCGCGTGAAATCGATTGCAGCGATCGGGCGAAAATTCGAATTACTGGCCTAGCGATTCTGTAATATGTTCGATGCTTGACGGAAGCATGTTCGCTCACGTCCGTATTGCACTGGCTGTCGCCATTCGAGAAATCTCGCGACCTAAGCATGTTCGTAAGCTGCGCGGGTCGATTTAACACGATGGAAACATGTTGAGCGCCTTTTTTGCTGTTCGTAAGATGTCTTAAAAGTTCTGAGCTGGTGCGCGCTTCGCGAGCTCCACAATTCAGCAACAAAACAATGCGGATCTTAGTCAGCGATCAAGTTTAGTCTATGAATATTATCAATCAAACCGATCCAGTACACGATCCCGTTCTTATCCTGACATGCGTTTGGCTCTGTTTTCAAGCGTTGTTATCAACAGGTTCGGCTACCGTTGCGCTTCTACTGAACAGTTGTTATTTTCTGTTCAGATTCGCTCACAGAGTACGCTTTATGTTTCGATAAAGATAAACGCTTTCCTGGCATTGGAAGATCATTCAGAAAGCCGTTTTCGCCCGTTTTTGTTTGTCTGCCACTCAATTACCTTACAATACTTGGTACCTCCTTGGAGTCATCAGTCATTTGCAAAGTACCTGCAGTCTTCTTTCAGGTCTACCTACTTTGCCGGTTCGTATGTTATTCCATCCGGTGTTCCGACACTTTGTTGTGTTGTTGTGCGAGTTTCCAACTGTATGACTTGTTCTTCTCTTATGGTAAGCCCACCACATTCCTTACTTTCGTTACTCTTCGTAATCAAGTTTCCTATTTGCTGTGCCTCGGACGTACCCCAGCCATAGTTCGATTTATTCGTCTTTAAGCTAAAGTAGGGCATTGGACCTAATTGATTTGCGCTGAACAGTTCATGGCGTTGTCATAACAACGCACTTTTGAGGAGCTTTCTCATTACAGAAGCGATGGAGTAGTTCTTCAGTTTTCGGGAGCTAGTTTCGCCTTCACTCTCGTTCGGAAGTGAGACTTCGTTTATTTTCTGAAATTAGAGTCTTCTGAGAAAATATTGTCCAAGTATAATGTAAAGATTGGAAAAGTATCTCCCGTTTTTCTGTACACTTTTATTTCGTTTCTCCTGGATGCCATACAAGGGAATGATCAGACTGGACTTCCAGAACTACCCACGTGGCCGTTTTTCTGATCGACTACCTTCCGAGTGTTCAAGAAAACACTATTTTAAGTGAATGGGAAAAGAAAAAGGTATGAGCTGAAAAGTTAAGAGCTTCCCAGGCATTATAACATTTGTCTGCCTTAAACTGTCGTATTGGTCCGGAATACTGGAGACAGGCTTTATATTCGTGATCAGCGTCCCAATTAATCCCATCGGGAGAAGCTGGGACGAGAACCAATTTTGAATATTTTTTGTATAAAAATAAGTGTTTTAAAAAGTACCCGCAAGGTAATCGATCAGAAAAACATGGCTACATGGACAGTCCCTGCAACTGAGTCCGGTCATTCCCCATTCAATGAATAGTATTCATACATCGGGGCTATGCCCCTCGGCATAAACTACCCTCTTCCTCGTCCGACTACCTTGTTCCCAGCACCACCATAAGATAACGGGCTTTATCGCTTTGCTTGTCAGTAATAACAGGATAAAAATGAACTAATCGTACTTAGCACAGATTGGCCTATCCAGCATTCGCGTATCCAGCCCATGTTCTACAGTACTCAGGGCGTTACAATTGGAGCACGTTAGCGTGCACCTGAGAATTTCGACAATTACGAATCTCCGTACCTTTCTCTTAAAGGCAGCAGACACGCTCGAAAAAGTTGTTGAGATAACTACGTTTCTGGAGTCGCATGGCCCCTAGTAGACTGCTCACGCCGTTGGAAGCGTCAAAAACTAGTCAAAACTACTGAATTTCAGCAATGCGATTCGAAAAATTTCTGCAACCCCGCCCCAAAATACAAACTCGTCCAGATAGATAGTACTAATACGGTCCCTTTGGCTGGTTTTAGATGCTTCCAACGAGTTTATCGTTCCAGTACAGGCTGTAAGAATATATCGGCTTCTCTATCTCAACCGTTTTCTTGCTAATATTCGCTGTTTCAACCGCGCGTCGTAAAACTCGTCCACTTTCACCCGATTACAAAATAGCCGTTACTCCTCGATTTTTACAGAGTTTCCGTTCGTTTTTTCGTCAGATCCCATTACAATCAGCTCCAAACCTATGATTTATGTCATAAAAACGATACCCTTTTTGAGCATGTCTGCTGCCTTTAAATCGTCTTCTATTCTCTGAAGAAAAAATTGTTGAATCGGCACTCCTACTTCACGACAAGTAGAAGTGCTACTGATTCGTCGGTCGGGAATTGAATAACGGAGCAATGCATGATAGCGTGCTCCAATTCTAATCGTCTCAATAAGGGAAACTCGTCCGAACCTCGTCGCGGCGCGACGAGCTCGGCCGTTATCGGGAGAACTTCTGGTCTCCCAGAAACATTAGACGTACCCCCTGAGTAGGGCTTGCGTACGTTTCCGGTGGGCTTTTACAAAACGGTGTTTTGATAAATGCTGGTATGGGACACAGCATTGATAATGCGTTTTCCAAATTTCCTAAAGGCCTCAGAGATTCACAGGAGATTTCCAAAAGTGGGAATTTCCATAGCTTTGCGTCGATAAAAGCGGTACACGAATGACAATTTTAAAGGTGCTCAAAAATTGTCTCCGATTGGGCTGAAAACTTTTTACCGGTACTTTTGTGATTCTTTGCCCAGGTTTGATAAACGGTGAAACTGGTTTATTAGTGGCCTGACGTTTCGAACAAATCGTCGTTTTCGAAGGCCTGAAAGTGCTAAAAACTTTAGTGACCTGTGAGTTGGTCCATCAAGCGCTTTTCCCTCTACGACAAGTTCAACAGGCCCCAAAAAACTTAAGTGAGCCACCGAAATCAGCACAGAAACCCGCCCACGCCAGTTCCACCAACGACGAGCTCCCGTATCGACCAGATAGACCGTAAGCCAGGAGACAAGTGAACCCGCCTGGTCATACACGGCTGATCGTGCTATAGTTGGCACAGCGGTATGAATGGTAGGAAGTCACTAGTGCTGGAAATGCACTCATTTCTATTATTGAGTCTGGGGGAGCGGGACATGATATAGAAGGCCTCCAGTGTTTTCCTCGCTCCAATATCTTCCTCACGACTTAGAATCGTGCATTTGATTTCAAAATCAACCCCACGGTGCTCTTCTTGCCTATGTTTTCCAAGAGGAGTTAATGTATTCTTGCACCGCTTTCCTGCTAGGTGCTCCTTGACACGGATGTTCAGCAGTCTTCCCGTTTCCCCTATGTAGATCTCGCAGTAGGACGTGCACTGAAGCTGGTAGATGACACCGCTCAATAAGCCATCGCCTTCTGCTCCGTTTGGACATACCGTGAAATTTTCCGTGTCGCAAGCCGGTTGCGCACAAGTTGCCGCTTTATGTTGTCCCGAGGGATGTTTATGAGAGCTACATCATCGCTGAGATCCGCACGCGCAATACATTGCCGTATAGCTGCACTCACTCTGTCGGAAAAGAACGGTAGCTGCTTTGCGCTAGTCGTCTGATGACGTCATCGGGACGTCGTGGAAAGTGCTTCGGGCTTCTGATGACGTCATCGGGACGTCGTGGAAAGTGCTTCGGGCTTCTGATGACGTCATCGGGACGTCGTGGAAACTGCTTCGGGCTTCTGATGACGTCATCGGGACGTCGTGGAAAGTGCTTCGGGCTTCTGATGACGTCATCGGGACATCGTGAGAAGTGCTTCGGGCTTTTAATGACGCCACGGGACGTCGTGAAAAGTGCGGAACTATCCTAGACGGGGGGGGGCACTCAAGATTCAAGTCAGAAATGGAATGAACCACCGATCTATAACGCTATCAATCGAAGTATTTCTACAGAACTTCATCAACAACAATGATTGATAGCAGCATCAAGCATCTTTTATCAGGTTTTCCATTCATTTTCATGAGAAAATCGTGGGTGCCCCTCCCCCGTCTAGGATAGTCCCAAAAGTGCTTCGGGCTTCTGATGACGTCATCGGGACGTCGTGAAAAACGCTTCGAGCTTCTCATGACGTCATCGGGTCGTCTGGAAACCCAGATAGTGGGCAGGTGTTCGGGACCCGTTGCTGCTCTTCCGAAAAGTTGTGCAAACCACCCCGTAGAGTGATTAGGAGTCCCGGACCCGCCGCTGGTCATCCGGAAAATTGTGCAGGGCACCCCGTAGAGTGAGCAGGAGCCCATACTCGATGCTAACCATCCGAGAAATTATGCAGGATACCCCAAAGACTGAGCAAGAGTCTTGAGCTTTGCGCTAGTCGTCTGAGATAGTATGCTGGATGCATCGGAATTTGCGCAGGAGTCTGAGAACACCTTGCAAAACTTCTGTAAATGTGTGAGGATGACAAGCATAGCGTGCAGAAAGCTTGAGATGTTATGTAGGTCATTGTTGCCAGGCTGCTTTTCAGTTTCGTAACGCGGTTAGGTCATTCACACAACCCCATTTTGAGTGCTCCCTCATTCTTAACCAGCCTACTGATTTTTTCTGCAATAAATGGTACTTGCTTATCAGCATCCAAATTCAAAAACAAATTGTTAGAACTATCTCCATTCGCAGCTCAGCAGAGCTTTTTCATATCAGATTCATGGAATCGAAGCGGCTGTTCTGCGAAGGAATGGGGCGGCGGAAACGAAATAATGAGTATGTAAAACTGCTTTGTTCCACTGATGTGAAAGTGTTCAGATGGAATGGAAGGTAGTTTCTGACTGTCCAGGTTTTAAGTTAGTTTCATTTGAAAGCGAAGAACTGCAGGCAGATTCTGCATCCGGCTGTAGGCCAGCAGGCTTTCATGATTATCGACCGGGCTGGCTACGTTTGAGCGACCAACTATAACCGGGGCCTAAGGCCCCTGTCAGAGTTGGTTGAGAAAATCACCGTGGCCGACCCGCTCGATACGTATGAAAAACATGGAAGGTGCAAGTAACACCCGGTGTAGCCAGATGTGGCTGACGCGATCATTATGAATGAGTTTTGTGGAACGATATCATGGATATCATTCATTTCTTAACTAATATCATGTGGACATCGGCCTTGTCAGCCACATCGAGTAATTTTTCTGAGATAGTTTTACGACAGTTTGGGTCATTGATTCATGTGACCACAGAAAGAGGACTGATCTAGTGGGGAGATGAAGAGGTCTTTGTTCGAAATTCTTGCATGGGATATTACAGCGCAATATCAAGAAAAAGTGAACAATTCTGTAAAAAAGGGGTCTTCCAAGCAAAAGTGGTTTGGTTAGTGTTACAAATGTTTCAACAAAAAGGGAACAATAGGAAAGCGAAATGAGGAGAGTCTACAAAAAATGAACAATATCCTCCAAGAACTCTTTTCTTTTTCGAAACTTCCAAACAATGGAAACAAACCTTTGTGGTAAATTACGAGGAAGAATTGACTGGTTCCTCAAAACAATTTGACATAATCTCCTCTTTTAATGATAGCTATTAGGTACACATGCATATATACATATTTTATCGGCACTCACATAATCAAAGTTCTTTGTGGAGCCAAAAGCGCTTCCTCATAGAGAACCGCAACGGTTTGTTTCCGCTGTTTGGAAGTTTCGAAAAAGAAAAGAGTTCTTGGAGGATATTGTTCATTTTTTGTAGACTCTCCTCATTCCGCTTTCCTATTGTTCCCTTTTTGTTGAAACATTTGTAACACTAACAAAACCACTTTTGCTTGGAAGACCCCTTTTTTACAGAATCCTTTAACAACTTTCCGGTACTTGAATCCATTGACTACCTGCGTGAGTGCGAAAGAAGGGCCCAGACTCAAAAAATTGATGGCATTTTCCGAAATTTGCGCATTACCGATTATAGTGACTCTTGACTCCCGATCATCGGTCACTACCGGCGGACAACTCAGAGACTCGAGACGGTGGACCATTGGTGGTTGGACACTGTTACCAAAAACCCTAACTCGCAGTTCGTTTAGAAGCCTGTCGTACTTAGCACACAGAGTTGATTTTGCCCTAGACCGAACGGCATCACATATCCGATTTGAGCCACTCTCAATCATTCTCCAACTACTATTCGGCAGGAGACGACGGCATGTACATTCCTTTGAAACACACTTCAATAAGGTAGAATACAACACGTATTGATTTTGCCCGAGAACAACTCCTAGTAACTTGCGGTAAACAGTTACACTACTAGAATAAGGCTCAGAAACATTACATATCTATCATAGCTTCTTATTCAAAATGAACTTCGGTATCACACCGGTTGTTTTGCACCTTCGTAGGAAAATTATTGACTGACGAGTGCGAACCACTTTCTGACGGAGGGCTAAAGCTTCCCGAACGAGACCAAACAATTGTGGCGGCATGTGGCGAATGAGATTCCATGTTTGGCTGTCTTGAAACCTGGGCATGAGTTGAACGTATTTTTGGGATTCTTTGCCATGCAGGTTTGATAAACGGTGAAAGTGGTTTATTAGTGGCCTGACGTTCCGAACAAATCGTCGTTTTCGAAGGCCTGAAAGCGCTAAAAACTTTAGTGACCTGTGAGTTGCTCCATCAAGCGCTTTTCCCTCTACGACAAGTTCAACAGGCCCCAAAAAACTTAAAGGCAGTGGTCGCGCTCAAATATGCTCGTCTCCTTTTCCTCTCTAAACCCTTTTCTGGGTATAGAGTAGTAGAACCTACAAGAAAAAGTCGCGAAAAAAACGCTGTACTGGGTCGAATTTAAAGCCTGAACTTTCTTGTCTTTTGATGGTGGACGAGTCCACCCCACATCATCGGCATCGATGATCTCTAATATCAAGAACATTAGCTGGCTTGAAATCGAATTTCAATCAATGATCCTCCGGATTTATGTACACATCTAGTCAAAAACATTGACTGAAGTGCTTGGTTTCATTGTTCAACTGTTTTATTAGGTAAATTTGCATTTATTTCTTCCTCTGAGAGTCGATGATTCTTGATTGCTTGGCATGAGACAGTGATCTATCTGTGCACGTGTGCACGAACTGGAAATTTAGGGTCTTAATAACTCTAATTCTAGCCCGTTTTTCACCGCGCTACCTTCATAGTTTTTGAGCTGTTTTATATCTAAGCTATTTTTGTAGTTTTTTCAATAACGTTTTTCATCGTGACCACTACCTTTAAAGGCAGCATACACGCTCGTAAGCATAGTCGAGATAACAGCATAGATCGGTCCGCACGTCCCGTACTATGTCGTCAACGACGTTTGAAGCGCTGAAAGCTGTCCAGGATGACAGTATTTGACAA